>JBBBWG010032641.1:34557-88814 GCA_037176905.1 Azolla pinnata
GTTTTAGGGTTCACAGGATTCAAGGGCTCAAGTTTTAGGGTTTCACAGGATTCAAGGCTTCAAGTTTTAGGGTTCCTCTGACAGGGTTCAGAGTTCTCAAGGTTTTAGGGTTTCAGGGTTCAGGGTTCATGGTTGAAGTATTAGGGTTCAAGGTTGAAGTATTAGGGTTCAGGATTCAAGTTTTAGGGTTCAAGTTTCAGGTTTTAGGGTTCACAGGATTCAAGGGCTCAAGTTTTAGGGTTTCACAGGATTCAAGGCTTCAAGTTTTAGGGTTCCTCTGACAGGGTTCAGAGCTCTCAAGGTTTTAGGGTTTCAGGGTTCAGGGTTCCTGTGACAAGGTTCCGAGCTCAAGCTCTAGGGTTTCCGAGTTTAGGGTTCCTGTGGGCAGGGATTCAAGCTTTAGGGTTTTGGGTGCCTGCAAATTTTAGGGTTTAGGAGCAGGGGCGAGGGAGCAGGAGGACCTTGTCTTGAAACCAGTGGGAGTAATCCTGGAGCTGGAACTCGGCTTGGAGCGGTCCCCAGCTCCGAGCTGCGCTGCTGCCGCCATGGCTGCTGCCCGTGGAGACGAAGAAGCCGAAGAGGGTGAAGCTGAAGAGCAGGAGGAGGAGGAGCAGGAGCAAGACGAGGTATGCCCAGATGAAGCAGATCTGATGCTTGGCGATGCCCAGGAGGCCCAGGAGCGAGGCCAAGAAGAAGGCGGCGCCCAGGAAGAGGATGGGCCCTTCCAGGAACTGCAAGCAGTCCACATGGTGCCGCAGAGCGAGCCACAGACCTGTCACAAGCAGAGCCAAGGACAGCAGCGATGTCAAGACAGTTGCTGCGCTGAGCATCGCGATCGATCTTGCCGCAGTCGACGATCGAGGGCCAACGCTACGAATCGGGTGATTCATTAGATCTCTCTCTTTCTCTCTCTCTCTCTATCTATCTTTCTTTCTTTCTTTCTTTCTTTCTTTCTTTCTATCTAGATGTAGATATAGTCTGTTTGTGTCTTGGTTCAGGTGCTTCGAAGCTCAGGAAAGGCTCGGTGAATTGCTCCTACATGTATGTATGCGTATATCTGCCGGCGGTTTCGGTTCGGTGCTTTGAAATGAATCGCGGGAAAATCGCTGGAATGCTCCTATATGTATATGTCTATCGGTGTTTTGGTCAGTGTGCTTTGATTGAAGCTAAAGGAAGATTGCTGGAATGCTGCTATATGTTTATGTCTATTGGTGTTTTGGTCAGTGTGCTTTGAATGAAGCTAAAGGAAGATTGCTGGAATGCTGCTATATGTATATGTCTGCCAGTGTTTTGGATTCACTGCTTTGAATTAAGCTCAGGAAGATTGCTGGAATGCTCCTATATGTATACGTCTGTCAGAGGTTTAGATTCAGTGCTTTGAATGAATCTCGGCAAGATCGCTGGAACATTCCTATATGTATACGTCTGTCAGAGTTTTGGTCAGTGTGGTTTGAAGCTCGGGAAGATTGCTGAAATGCTCCTATATGTATATATATGTCTGTCAGAAGTTTTGGATTCAGTGCTTTCAGTGAAGCTCGGGAAGATTGCTGGAATGCTCCTCCTATATGTATATGTGTATCAGTGCTTTTGCTTTGAAGCTCAGGAAGATTGCTGAAATGCTGCTATATGTATATGTCTATCAGTGTTTTGGTCAGTGATTTGAAGTTCAGGAAGATTGCTGGAATGCTGCTATATATGTATATGTCTAATCAGTGTTTTGGTCAGTGATTTTGAAGCTCTGGAATATTGCTGGAATTCTCCTATATGTATATGTCTATCAGTGGTTTGATCAGTGATTTTGAAGCTCAGGAAGCCTTTCAGTGTTTCAGTCAAGCGCTTTGAAGCTCAGGAAAATCTCACTGAAATGCTTCTAAAATGATGCATATACCCGTCAATGTTTTCAATTCTGTGCTTTGAGTGAAGCTCGGGAAGATTGCTGAAATGCGCCTATATGTATAATAACTCAGGAAAAGCTCAGGGAAATGCTCCTATATGATGAATATATCGGTCAGTGATTTCGATTCCGTGCTCTGAATGAAGCTCAGGAAGATTGCTGAAAAATGCTCCGATATGTGTAGATAGATCTTTGGTCAGTGCTTTGAAGCTCAGGAAAAGCTCACGGAAATGCTCCTATATGATGAATATTTCTGTCAGTGTTTTGGATTCGGTGCTTTGGGCGAAGCTCAGGAAGATTTACTCCTAGGTATATCTGAGACAGTGCTTTGAGGTGAAGCTGAGGAAGCCATCCCCATTACTTATACAAAAGAAGTGCTGAGAGCTAAACTGAACTGTTTTCCACAAGTTCATGGCCTCTTCCGGAGCCGTTTATATATACATTGCAGGGACTTGTGTCTTTTTCGCATCGCTAGAAAAGGCAATGGCAAACTGTCTGTGATGCCAAGCCCGATTTCCTGTCGATATTCCTTGTGTAGCAGCACAGCAATGCTTATTATGCCCCTGCCTCTTGGCAAGGATTTCTGCATAAAACCTGTCTCTTTTCCTTCACTCAGCAATCTATCTTTCGTTACAAGTGTGCGTATGGATGGGGTGGGTCTATATGCTACTGATGATGATGGGAAACCCTCTTTTTGGCTTTTCTCAACTACGGATCGAAGATGAATGGTGTTGTGTATCATACCACTTATATGCTTCCATGAATTGGAGATAGAAGATTGAATGGTGTTATATGCACCATACAACTATATGCTTTCTGTGAACTGGGCAGAGAAGATGAATGGTGTTATGTGCATCATACGACTAAATGCGTTTGCAAACTGGAGATAGAAGATTGAATGGTGTATGCTTTTGTGAAGAACAAATTCTCTCCGTTGCCAAATGTAGAGAGCTTTGTACCGAAGCTTGCTGGGAACAGATTAATCGGGTGTGGTTCTGTTACCCTAACTAATCTCATCGTTCCGTGTGAAATTTCATCTGCCCATCTCATCTCGTTCATCGTTTGTTGAAATGCCAAGCTGAAATGCATCTTCCAAACAGCCAAATCAATGGTGCCTTGCCTCTTTTAGCCCCAATTTTGTATCCCTACTCTTGCACCTGACCAGATTTGGCAGATCTTCTCCAACTCTGTTTCTCCTGCCTCAAAGGGGTGATCGCAGAGGACAAAACCAGCATGGAAATAAAGCGGTCGAAAAACAGCGATGGGACTTGTTCACGCCTTTTCATGCTTAACGAGGTTGCCGCTCTTTGAGAACGAGGAACTTTGAAACAGCGACGAGGAATCAAAACGTCCCAAACGGATCGTCAAGGAAGCGATTGTGTTCTATAAAGGCTCGACAAATTTGGAAGCTAAAAGAACTTGCTTTGGTGGAAGTCAGTGCATATATTTAGATATATGTATATGGCCTGGTGTGATCGGCATCAAAAGGAAAGGAATACTTGCGGTATACGTGACATGGTTAGAGACACATTCTGCAAGGCAAGCGATCGTTACGCCAACTTGAGAAGAACATTTGATAGGTGCTGTGTAGAGATCATAGGACTCTATGACAGATTTGGAGAAGCGAAGATCGAGTGATTTTATAAGCTTGTGCGAAAACACTGTTTTATAACTTTTTTAAGCTCAGATTGAGCTTCGGAAAGCCTCTTCGACATGTGAAGAAGAATCGAACTACTACTGTCTTGAAGCTCTGATGCTTTCGGCAAGGCCACATTGTGATCAATGTATGTGATGATCCTCTCTGATCATATAAACTCCAAAGCATTTCCAGCATTCTCTCTTTACAAAGAAAGCGCTTCGAAATGAAGTGCCCAAACTAGAGTGTAATTTTGGCCAAATTTATGGAGTTCCTGAAGTGGATTTTCTGTTATAATCTAAGTTTACTGGTTCAGCTTATAGAACTATTCCAAATGACACTGCTCAGTATCTTAAACACAAAGTTCTACCATTACATTCAAATGAAGCGCCGAGAACAAAAATTGAGAAACAGAATGATTATATATACCAAGATGGTTGAACATGCTCCAAATGTTTGTAAAATGACTCTCAATTCAACGAAGTTTGTTCACGATTGAAGGGTACAATTAAACAAAGTTGGATTATGAACAATGTTTTGTCTCTAGGAGACCGACAACTCCATATCCTCAGATGAAAGCTTTCCTCTTTTTCAAAATCACTTCTACTAGCACAACGTACAGATAGATAAAGAGTTCGTATAAACAGAAAAACCAATCCATTAGTAAAACAGTGCACACAAGCACATGTAACTTCGAATTTAGCCTTTGCTCGAAGATGTGTTACATTAAACTTGAAACATTCCCAAGCTGAGTTTGATTTTGGAGGCAAGGTCACAGTTAATTCCCACTTTTAATGTCCTGTGGCGTTTCAATTTCCACCAGAGGGTCAAAAAGAAATCTTAGTTTAGTAATAATACATTCTTCCAAGTCAGGGTTTAGGGTCAACACCACGAAATTGATCCCTGCTAGAAACCGCCACGGAAATCACTTCAAGCATGAAAACTCTTGGGTAGATGTTATCACGAACACTTCCACAACATGGCATCAATCGCCACATGAGCAGAAAATGCCTCGGTCAACTCTCAAAATATCACAGGTGCAGGTGAAATTCCAATCCCATGCACTATGACAGAGCAAAAATCAATTAGCTGGCTTGATTACGAAAAGCTTGCTGCAGCTGTAGCACCTGCTGTCTCTGTTCTGGTGGCAAAGAGTTTATTTGCTCATGTGTCAAATTCATCACTTGTTGTAGCAACATCTTCTGTTGCTCTGCCTCAATTGATGCCTAAATAAATAAACAAAGACATCATTAAGGAACCTGTCATTGGTAATGAAGTGAAGCTAAAACGGGAAACAAGCTACTGCTGCATCGGGATAGTCAAAACTTATGAGGTATCCTGAAAGAAAATAGTATTAGATAAACACCTGTGCTGGTTGCAATTGTTGAGGTTGTCCCACTTGTTGACCATATCCATGATTTGATGGAGGTGCACCGGTAGGACCAGCTGCATAAGGATGATGTCCTGGTACCATATGGCCAATGGGCGCCGTGGCACTAGTTTGAGGTAGAGGCAAAGATCCACTTGATGCCATTGGTTGATTCCATGTCCCTACAGGAGAAGTCCCACTTGGAGAACCCAGACTTGGTTGTCCAGACATATCAGATCGAGACATCTAACAAAAGGCATTCTCTCAAACCCATATTTTGGACATCTTAGGAAACAGCAAATAATTTGGACATTGAATTTTACACAAACCTGAAACATATGTTGCGGCAATGGCTGACTAGGCAGAGGTGGATGCATCTGCTGGAATGACGTACCAATGCTTGTCTGAGAACCACCTTGTTGCTGAATGAAATTCACAGTTCAAACATATAAAGGTGTTGAGACGAATTTATAAAAGAGATCCATGTTCAGTTATAATGTATCAAATATATTGCATCAAGAGAACAGGGTCAAATAACTGTGAAGGCAATCAAGCACACTTAGGCACATCAAACAAAATTCAATATTCTAAACCACCATTATACCGAGGAGGGAAAACATAACATGCCTGATAAGGAAGCTGAGGATGATAAGGAGATGCGCCTTGTGCAGGGTGAAAACCCATACCCTGTGAAAGCTGATGTTGAGGCTGTGATGCAGCTACCAACTGCCGAAGTTGTGGTGGTAAAGGTGGTGGTGGCGGTGGCAGTTGCATAGGCTGAGGAAGGGACTGTGGATGTTGCAACAGAGTGGCCGAAGACAGTAATAGTGAATGTGACTGTATTACGTTGGACTGAGGACTATGTTCCTGAGACAACGTAGGCTGGTATGGAAAGGATTGACTAGGTTGTAATGTGGCACTCAGAGCTTGAGACAATATAGGCTGTTGTTGAAACGGGAAGGATGGTTGATTAGGCTGTGACGTTGTGGCAATTTGTCCTTGCGGCTGCTGAGCTTGTAGTTGTGCCAGGACCTGCGGTTGAGCTTGTTGAGAAGGAATCTGTTGAGCAGGTGGAGACTGAGTTATTACAGCTCTTCCTTGCGTCTGAACAGCTGACACTTGCACAGAAGCTGTCTGTGCCGATTGCGATGTTTGACCTTGAAGATTTGCAAGAGGTGACTGCGTACATCAAAAGAATAATTCAGAACAAACAATCCGAGTATGTGGCGTGAAAACAAAGACTCAGGACATGAAAACTGGTTAGCATCGACAAGACCAGCACACATAGCTATTACCTGCATTAGAATACAAATCAGAATACCAAAATAGTCGCACATCAACAGAAAAACATCAGGCTACCAATAGGCACAAGAACACTTAAGCCTGTGATGTGAGTTGAAAAATAGAATCACATCATCAAAAGACAAGCATCATACATATGATTGACTGTCACATTACAAAGTTGTTAGTAAAGGCAAGCATCAAGACATTCAAGAGGCACTGAAACCATCTTATCAGTTAGAACACAGAATCAACATTTGAATATGTTATCACATAACAAACAAACAGAATATGCCCTAAAAAACAAACAGCAACATCGATAAGCCAAAGATCTAATTTTGTCTCACCGTCTCTGGAGCTCGCACCATACCTAACATAATTTGAGCCTGTAAAACAGAAAGGAAGCATTAACAAATGTAGGAAACTACACAGAAGTATGATTTTGAAAGAGAATGATTAGGTATTACAAATAGTCATGCGATCGGGTATTCAAGATGCTACGCATCAAATGATTAGAGTTACAAATCAGGCAGTCAAGAAATGTATAGATTTAAACATACACCCTACCTGGAAAAGGGTTTTTGTTAGCTGGGGGTTCGCAATCAGGATTTGGCGAGCCTGCTGTTGATTCTGATGAATCAAATCCTTCACATAACAGAAATACAAGATGAGGTAGGCCAGCTATAATATTGTAAGAGCAAAGGACAATAATCAATCAAACTTACCTTCATCTGGGAAAGAAGCTGATACAGTTGATGTTTGGACATGTTAGCCAGATTACTGGTTAGGGTATCAGGACCTACACCTGAATCCATTCCTCCACTACTCTGAAGTCCCACACTCGCATCAGTCATTGTAGAAACCAGGAGATGCCGCCTGTAAGAATGTCTTCAGACCTGCCAAGTCAGGAGCATAAATTGTAAAAAGATCTATCTGCCTTCAGATGGCAACGATCCCAGAAAATCCCAAACGCCGAATGTTAGTCAGGCCTCTTGTAGACTACACAATTCCTCAGTCTGTCTTACATACAGGTAAAAACCAAAGCCAAAATTTAGGAGTATAAGTTGAAGGAAATATCCGAAAAAAATCCTAGATGCGAAATGTAAGTCATCTTTTAGACTACACAACTGTCAAACAGACAAAAAAGGCTTGTATGTCGTTGATTGCAGACAGTAAAATAATGAATCTTAAATTGCAAACGGATATGTAAGTCGCAATTGCCTATTTTCAGTTCAGACATAAAGATGATATATCAAAAAAAATTTGATGGCACCCAATGAAAATCAACTCTGCGCACGAGTTCACTGACTTTCTCATTGCAGACACGCCCGCAAAATTTCCAAGTGTCCCTGTGACAGCTTGGACACTCAAATTTAGTCTTACCACCATCCCTACAATGTGAAGTTCAGTATATTCTGATACTGCTCAGAAACTGTTTCCATTTACCATGAGAAAAATAGATGTGCAATTCGTTATCATTGCTTGTATCATGTGCAAAAACGAGCAGGTTTAACTACCAATTTCCAAATCCCCATTCACATTCAAGACAATTAGCGGAAGAGACAAAGACCAATCATCCTTTCTGTTTGAATGACCAATACAACGCGCTGTCCATCTTGGATACTGTATTTAGTCTGAGAATGAAGTTGGACAACAAATTTTCCAACATAGCATTGTTGATATAGAAACCAGATGTAGCTTCCTTCGTACTGTAAAAAGTGTTGATTGGATGACTTCCAAAATATACAAATAACGAATAGCACGATAAGTTTAGGCACTAGGAAGAATTGAAATAATTTGCAGACGGCTAGAAAACATGCATTACTAAAATGCAACAGAAAGGTCTGGTTCCTATATCCTTATGATGAGATTTCCTTTTGCATGCAGCTCTGAACAAGCAAAAACTGCTAAATGTACCTTGAGAATAAAATAAGATAGAAAATTTAGAGCACACTTATATGTGAATTTCCAGGCTTGTTAACTACACTTTCTTCTCAGTTTGAAGGCATGCATCACATTTCATGACCCTCGCTTCAATCACAAATAACCTTCTGGCATCACCCATAATAAAAATAAGTTGGTACACAATGTAAGATCCATCCTAAAGATAGCATTGCGTTCACATAAAAGAAAGCTTAACTACAATGAAACGTAATACACAATATTGAAAGCAGTAAATATAATTTTACATATGATGTAAGCAGTTGCTATGAGAAATTTATGAAGAAGTGCACATATGTAGAAGTATTCTCTTCTGCCAGGTTTATTTTGATGACCCACCAGAGAGGATATCCAGTATTTTCTGAGGCTGTCTTTGGATATCCAGCAAGTTAACACAAACTTCCAGCTGTTGATAAGAAAAAACAATAGACAATGCACGTTAATTTTGCATCATTTCAAATTTTTTTCCAAAGCTAAAGAATTTTACAGCAGAACAACTCTGTGTTAAGAGAATGTGTAATCCTACGAAACCTATATCCTGGTATGGTGAAACGTAGAAGAAGAAAAGATACAGAAACTTCAACTCTGGTCAATATCTAACAAGATACAATAGACAAGACTGAAGCCGACGTTTACAATAAACAGTAGATATTGATTAAATACTTAGGCAGCAAGATCATAGTTCATAGTCCTGGACAAATGAGTCAAAGCAGATGAGAAATTTCATAAAGGAATGACAAAAGAGCATTGGTAACAGCTAAAATGAAACAACTGCAAATTGTACAAATTACAGAAGTTCGTACACCTTATACATAGAAAAATCTGGATATTGATGAATGCTCACTCACCAGATGAGATGGTTTGAATCGTCTGAGAAATGATGTCCATTCACCAGAAGAGATAGTGTGTATCCTGTCATCAATGAAAAACAGCCAGGCATCATATCAAACATCAGACAAACAGATGATAAAGTAATCCCTGAATTAAATAATCCACATAAGATATCTCGGAGAGGACTGTTGAGCTTTAAAGATAGAAAACTGACAAACTAAACGAATTATTTCTGAGATTACTAATACAAGTTGAAGATGCTTCACTCAGAAATGGAGCTAGTACACTTGAAGTACAGTAATTATCAAGCATTGGCTACAATCACCACATGATATGATGCAAAACTGGCAAGGAACTTCGCAACCAATTAAAATAGTGGAGCCATCAAAGAGAACTTATACCAAAACAATACTAAAGAGCCCCAGACCTGGGTTAATATTACCTCTTTGATAGGATTATCTACTTTCTTCCTGGTTTAAGTTTAATTTCCATAAATACTCAAAAAAAATTGAACATATTGAATGATGAACACTTTCTAAGAAGCTACTTCTAAATCTCTTGACCACACTATTTTTTACTTCCTCCCTCAAATAAGTTCACAGGAATTCTATGTTCACGAGGAAGATGCAATTACATCAAGTCTTCTATATCCAATGGTATTTTTCGTACGGTTACTGAGCCTCCACTGTGCGAGGACAATTCTCATTAACTGTCAATTAAACCCTTCTCATGTATTCGAGAGCAATCTCTAAGAAAAATGGAGAACAAATGCATGCGCTGATTCCAGATGACTGCAAGGAGACTGCGATTGAATCTTATAAAGGAAATATATAAAACGTATCTGGGTGACATCTAAAGAAAGTTTCCAGTCATCTTTCAATACTTTGACGAGGAAAACATAATCACTCCATATAAAACCAGAACAATCTGAATCTGAGGTGACGCTTCTTGAAGAAAAAACAAAATTTTTGGAAAGAGGAGGCAGAAAGATAACCTTCTAAACAAGGCTGTAGGAAAGCCTCGCCTTTTGGAGGTGAAGGAGCGTGCAGAGGTAAAGTCAAGATTTTGCGAAAATCAAATGGGGCGGCACAACGACAAAGATTCAAGGAAATGCTACAATCCGGTAGAAAAGCACAATAGATAAAAACCGGAAGCGCATGGAGGGAAGTGTGCAACAAACAGAAACAGACACCGCGTCCATGGACGAACGGCGCGAGCGCCAAAACGCAGGAGACTGACTGGGGAACTGTTTCTGGCACATAAAAACCGATTTTGTTTTTCCCGTAAAGGAGAAACGTTTCAAATGCGGCCTTGGCCACGTTTTGCGAAGAGAACCAAAGAACACCGGCGGAGAGAGAGAGAGAGAGAGAGAGAGAGAGAGAGAGAGAGAGCAGAGCGCGGAGAAGACGAGAAGACGCGAAGAAGCAGCAAAGAAAGACACAAGCAGAAATGCCGGGAAAGGAAACGGAGTTGAAGGCGAGCGCGGTGTGCACGAACCTGTGGGCCGGTGTGTGCGGCGAGCGGAGAAAGGCGAGCGGAGAGGCGTTTGAGGCCGAGATCGGGAGGCGAGGAAGCAGGTAGCGGGGGGGAAGCAGCGAGCCGAAGGCGGAGGGGACGCGGACGAGCGAGCGAGCGAGCGAGCGAGCGCGCAGAAGAGCAGAGCAGAGCAGAAGCGAACCCTAACCCTAACCCTAACCCTAACCCTAACCCTAACCCTAATCCGCAGGCGCTGTACACAGACAGAAAATAAGAGACAAATAAAAAGTCCGCAAATTAGACTTTTATTTATTTATTCATTTATTCATTTATTTATTTATTTAGTTATTCATTTATTCATTTATTCATTTAATAAAACGAACGCCTAACAATTTCATAAATTACATTTTTAACGCCTACTTAAATCGGAGATTGCATATTAACGCCTAATCTAAGTAATTAACGCCTGCTTAAATCAGAGGTTGCAGATTAACGCCAGTCGATCCGGATCGATCGGTTCCCTTCCGCTATTCGCTCGATGACGGTTTAGTAACTGTTTTGGAATCGAGCCGATGGATTGAACACGCCTGTTTTGGCGTTAATCGCGCAATCGAGCGTTCAGCGATCGGTTCGTTTGATGGTAATCGAGCTCGCAATTGATGGATTTGGCGTTAATCGATCGATTGTGTGTGTTAGATTTTAAATCTAGACGTCAATTTGTATTTTCCGTTTTGGTAGGCGTTAAAATGTAGTTTATACTTTTGGTTAGGCATTTTTTTGGGTAATTTTTCCTGTAAATATAGTACTGATTAGTTTCACGCTTTCGCTGGAAAATTAACGCCCCGATTAGTTTGGCTGACACTAAATTGATCAGATTTGTGGAATGACCAACTCCCGGTAATCGTATGTTGTGAGGGAACCGATTAATAAACTGGTTTATGAAGCAGAAAACAATTAGCGAATAGTAGTAGGAAGATTAAGAATCGATGAACATGAGAAGAGATGGATGGGAAGCGATTAGCAAGAGAGTGATAGAATCGATTAGCGAGAAGTAATTAGGAACTTAGAGTAGGAACAAAATCGATTCATGGGAATTAATGGGGCATTAAGCTTTAGTGACGGATACTTAATCTATAATTTCTAATTGTATCAGTCATCAGAATGTAATAAACAAATTTATTAATTACATTTTAGCGCCTACTGGAATAAAGAATTCTTGATTAGTTATATCTTGCTAAAAATCGACGAGCAATCAATTCCAAACAATTGATTTTATTCATTTCCTTGCCACTACTTCCTACTCACGAATCGATTCTATCCTTCTCCTAGTAATTGCTTCCATCTATCTCTTCTCCTGCTCATCGATTCTTAATCTTCCTGCTGTTATTTACTAATCGTTTCCTGCTTTGTTGCTCAGTTGATCCCCCTACTATATTCGACTAATCGATGTTAATACTTCCATGATCGAATTAACCGTGCATTAATTAATTAATCTCTGTATCGTGACAATTTCTCTCGCAGGGTTTCTAGAATCTTCCATTTGGCTCAGTCGAGCATATGGTGGTCATCGGAACACAACGGGAAAACGGAGATGCTCTTCGAGGGTTTGCGAGCAAGACTATGATTCATGGGTTCAAAATAGGAGCTCTATTTTACTAGATTAAACTCAGCTAACTTAACTAATTGAGCCAACTGAACTAATTAACACCAACCTGCTCATTGACTTCAATTACTCATCTAATTAAACTTGACTAAGCTTAACAGACTTAACTAATCGAACTAACTAGACTAGCCGACTTACATCGACTTCACTTTGGTGTCTCATTGGCTCCACTGACTCGACTTATTAAACATAACTAACTTAACTAACCGAACCAGCTAAACTAGCTGAACTAACTAAATCAATCGACGCACATCGACTTCACTTTGGTGTCTCACTAGCTCCACTAACTCAACCGATTAAACTTGATTAACGGAACTAATTGAGCCAGGGGAAGTAGCCTAACCGACCGACTCACATCGGCTTCACTCAGGTGTCTCATTGGCTCCATTGACTCAACCATTAAACTTAACTAACTCAACGAATTGACTCAACTAAGTGAACTAAGTGAACTAACTAAACTAACTTAACTAACTGAACCAGCTGAACTAACTCAGAAACTATCCGAATCAACCGGCTCACACTGGCTTCACTCTGGTGTTTCACTGGCACCACTCACTCGACCGATTAAACTGAACTAACTCAACTAACTGAAATGACCTTAACGAACTTAACTAACTTAACTGACTGAACCAGCTGAACTAACTTAGAAACTAACTGAACGAGCCGACTCACACCGACTTCACTCTGGCGACTCAACCGATTAAACTTAACTAACTCAACTAACCGACTCAACTAACTTAACCAACTTAACTAACCGAGCCGGTTGAAGCAACTTGGAAACTAACTGAACCAGCTGATTCACACCGACTTCACTCCGGTGTCTCACTGGCTCCACCGACTCAACCGATCAAACTTGACCGACTCAACTAATAAACCCTAAACTCTAAACCCACACCGACTTCACTCTGGCGTCTCACTCACTCCGCCGACTCAACCGATTAAACTTAACTAACTCAACTAACCGACTCAACTAACTTAACCAACTCAACTAACTGAGCCGGTTGAAGCAACTTAGCAACTCACTGAACCAGCTGATTCACACCGACTTCACTCCGGTGTCTCACGGGCTCCACCGACTCAACCGATCAAACTTGACTGACTCAACTAACGGGCTCAACCGAATTAACCAACTTAACCAACTTAACCAACTTAACCAACTTAACCAACTTAACCAACTTAACTAACTTAACTAGCATTAGAACCAGCTGAACCAACTGTCCTAACTGTCGTAACTGTCCTAACTGTCCTAACTGTCCTAACTGTCCTAACTGTCCTAACTGTCCTAACTGTACAATGGCTTCCTTTGGCTTGCAGCTATGGCGATCATCATCAGCTCCATCGCCATCGCCATCAGACCTTTGCCTTCTTTCTTCTCCTCCTCGCCATCGCCATCGCCATCGCCATCGCCATCGCCAGGTGCCGCTTTCCCTTTCATCCTGCAGCACGCCTCGAAGAGAAACGGGCGGAAACAACCGAGCATCATCATCATCATCGGCTTCTTCTTGCAGTCCATCTGAGCTATGGCGAAGCTTGGGAAGTAAGCTCCCCGTCGTCGTCGCCTTCTCCATCATCATCATCATCATCATCATCATCATCATCTCCACAACCAGGTCTGTAGACCTCGCTCGAAAACAAGCCCGATCGCTTCATCATGCGGCACGCCCCTCCCCCCCCCACCCAAACACCGCACAGACGGATTGATTGAGGCAGAAGCTAAAACAAAACGAATGGGGAGGGAAGAAAGTAAGGTTTTGCAGACAGTAGTGCTCTGAAAAGCGGGGAAAGGAGGCGAGGCAAGGACGAGATCGAAGCCGGTTTTTGGGGATTCTGGCTCGCCTTCCGGTGCTGCTTCTTTCGCCTTTCTTTTTTTGCTCTCGTTTTCCCGTTTGTTCTCCTTCGATCCGGGAGCAAATCGTCGTCCGTCCATGGATCCGTCGATCTTGGAGGCATCCATGGAGAGAGCCGAATCCCTGAAGGTCGAGGAAATGGTGAATCTCTTCGAGAAGATGGACGGCAAGGGGAACCGGCAGGCGAATCGCATCCTGATGCAGCCGGGGAATCTGGAATATTCTCCGGCCAAGGCAGAAGAAGAAGCAGAAGATGCTCAAGCGCTGATCTCCATCCCACGATCAAGTAATGCCGTAAGCCCTCTCTCATCCATCCTGTCTTTGCTTCACAGGAATCTCATCGGTTGTGTTTTCACAAGAATCTCATCGTTGTGTTTTCACAAGTATCTCATCTTTGTGTTTTCACAAGAATCTCATCTTTGTGTTTTCACAAGAATCTCATCTGTTTACACTTAGATTTCATACGCCCGATTCAGCTGTTTTAACCTTTTCTTTATGTCCCTCACCCTCAGCTTATGATGCGAATGTGATACTTTGCACCCATCCATCTCACACCCGATTATGTCTCACCATATTGATCTCTTGTGGATTGACAATGAAGGGAGGTTCTGTTTCCCCTCGATCTTGTGATGACAAAGGAAGCCATATAAAATAGTGCATGGAAATAACATAAGGTTTTACTTTTCTTCTAACAGACAACATTCCAAGGGAGCTTCAAAAAGATACTGATAGGGGAGGATCTCCATTCAATACTTCGTTGAGTGGAAGCTCATTAATCAAAGGTCTTACCCTTTTCTTTTCTTAAATCTCCTTCACAGGCATGTTTACATAGTCACACACTCTCTCTCACTCTCACTCCGAGAAAGAGAGTTGCTGATATTTTTTGAGCTTCATTTTTGTTCTACTTTCATTTAACATGTAAGACAAACGGAAACATATAAACACCGCGACATTTTTTTTATAGTTATATTGAAGATGGGCATGTTGGAGATGCATAATAATTGCCATTAAACACATGTCTAACAGTTTCCTTCGATTGCTTATTGATGAAATGCACAAATGCTTACCATTTGGCAGATGTTGAGATGGCCAAAATAAAGAAAGAAAAGATCCTTACACTGATAGAAGCATGGGAAGAAAGCAAGAAAAAGAAGTCCCTTCACAGGTAATTATCGATGGAAGCTCGCATCTCCGAGTTTTTTCGCCATGTGCACGAAGCCATGCCTAAGCTACCTGGGCTTATGGCCATCTGTGGAACAGATATAACAAAAGAATGGCAAAACTGGATGCATGGGAGGGGGGCAAGATAGCAAGGGCGCAAGCGAATTTGAGAACATTTGAGGTTAACTAGATTTGGCTTTTTAATTTTGGTACTGAATGGGATCATATTCAGTAGTTATGTGTATGTAATGCTTAGAGATTCGTATCGTTGCACTTGCCTTGTGATTACAAAATGAGAGGGTTGGAAGCTACTTTTGTTAGCAGGAGAGGCTGGAAAACCGACGAGCGACATATGTGGAGAAAACTAGCAACAAGATTGCTGTAGTCCAGAAGATTGCAGAGGAAAAGAGAGCCCTAGCTGAAGAATGCCATGGTCATGAAGTGCTGAAAGCAGAAGAAACTGCAGCGAAATGCCGAGCTTCTGGTCTCCATCCAGGGAGTAGTTTTCTCATGTGGTGGTAAATAGTTGAAGTAAACCTGGTCCTTTCTCTTTGTGAAATCCCCATCCCAAATCCCAGTACCGCGTTTTTTCTGCTCTCCAATCTAGTTCTTCTTCCTTCATTGCGATGCTGCGCAAAATCAAATGGAAGCTTGAAAACCTTGAAATTCCTTCTGCTAATGCAACTTTTCTGTGACCAACATTGCGAATTTTTGTTTGTTGTTTTACTGCATCCAGCATCTCATCTGTTTATCATGGTTTTCTTGAGCCCGGAACTCGTAAACTTATTTTGTGGGGATTGATTCATGGATGGAAAATGAGATTGAAGATTTTTCCAGAGCCGAGACGGATTCTTGCATCTCGTAGCTGGTTTTACAAAGTATCAATTTAAAAAGATTACAATTACAAAGTAGTAGTAGCAGTAGTTGTCTATGACATTTTTTGTTTACCGTGAAATATATTTGCTATACACTTTGATCGGTGAACAGAGCGAAACGTTACAGACATTGACTCGCAAAACTTCCCCATCTCCAAAAGTGTGTACCCCGATACTAGAACCCAAAACCAGGGGATTACACAAGCGAGTGATCGTGGAGAGCCACCGTGGATGGTTGCATACTTTAGTTGTGTGATTCGCCCAGCGCATAACTGGGCATAACGACAAAAAGAACCTCATAGAGCCAAAGAGGCATATAGATGCTGAGGTTTCGTCGTCGTTTGTTAATGTATTGCCATCATCATCATCATCATCATCATCAACAACAACACCACCATCATCATCACCATCATCATCAACACCACCATCACCACCATCACAATCACCATCATCACCATCACCATCACCATCACCACCATCACCATCATCAACAAGAGCAACATCATCATCATCATCATCAGCAAGAACAACAACATCATCATCATAGACAAGAACGACATTACACTCACCATCGTCATCACCTTCACCACCACCATCACCACCACCATCGCCACTGCCATCACCATCACCACCACCACCATCATCACCATCACCACAATCACCATCACCATCACCATCAACACCATCACCATCAACACCATCACCATCATCAGCTTCTTCTTCTTACATCACAAGTTTCATGCATCATTGGCATACATCACCGACATGCACACATGCAACAAGCATACACATGTCGTGTTTCATAGGCAGTAGGCACCATCAATCAATCACATCCATCATATGCATGCATGATGTATGTATTTGTGCATGTGCATGTATAGGTATGTACGTACATGCACATAAAAACACACACATACATCATACATAACGTATGTAGGTGTTCCTTCTCGGGCATTTTGTTGGGCGATTTCTGGAAGGGAGCCTTTCAAAGCCAACGATCATTGACGTTGTGGTGATTTGCCATCTCTCTGATTCTCCATTCCTTCTTGCTTCTTCTTCTTATTACCACAGGAAAGCCCCAAAAACGCTTTGATGAAACAATGCAAAAGCTTAGCAACATTTTGTTGGGCGATTTTGAAAGGGATTTCTAATTCTAACCCATGATTGTGGTGGCACCGGAGCTCTAAATCCTATAGGCACTACTGCAGGAAAACTGAAGAACTTTCTCTGTAGATTCATCATTCTGTTCCATCATGTCGGCGAAAGAGAAAGAAAGAAAAGAAAGAGCACGCCTTTCGTATCAGGAAGAGCCGATCTGATTGGTCGACTCGTCTTGTTTCATCATGCCTGCAAAGAGAGAAAGAAAGAAGAAACAAACTTTCTCTAAACATCCCTAAATGCAGCACATCCTCCTGTTGGGAAGAGGTATTGTCTTATATATTTTGTTCTTCCTCTTGTTAACTTCCACTGGTAAAGGGATGAGAAATCTTGTTCTAAGTGGTATTTTAACAAGTATATCATCATCGAGAGCACCAGAATCTTGTTCCAAACATGAAGGGAAGCGAGTAAAAAAAATACTTCTTTGTCCCAAATATGAAGGCAAGTGTAAAGTTTGAGATGATGCTCAAGGGGGCTTGAATGCGGGCCTCCAAAATGTACATTTATGTATGTATGTATACACTGCTCCATTTTGTGTGCAAATATTTGTAGTAACATTCATCTGTTTGAACTTGATTTATTCTAGGCCAAAATGGGTCTGAAATTTACTGATTGCTTTATAGCATCCTAATGTTGCCATCTGGAAATGTCCTCCCAGAGGATATTGCCCACGGTTTCCGGCAAGTCTTCGATCCTGGTAACGCTGTCTGGGTGTGCCAGCAGTTTAGCTTTGATGGAAGGGAAGCTGATTCATGATGCGATCGTGAAGAATGCATACGAGAAGGACGCGGTCGTAAGCACATCAATGCTCAACATGTATGGAAAATGCGGCAGCCCAAACGAGGCGAGGAATGTATTTGACAGGGTTCAAGCGAAGGATGTCATCTTGTGGAATGCCATGATCTCTGCTTATGCTCAAAGCGGCCTCGGGAACGAAGCCATAGCCATGTTTAGGCTATTGATCTGGCACGGAGAGACACCGAATGAAGCTACGTTCGTCGGCCTTCTCTCGGCATCTTCCTGCCGCGGCGTTTCTTCGCTGCAAGCCGTCACAGCGCATGTTTGCATCATCGAATGCGGATTGGGTTCAGCCTCGATTCTCGGGAATGCTCTCGTTACCGCCTATGCTAGAAGCCGCGGTAGCTTGGATGTGGTCACGAAGGCGTTCGATGAGATGCGCGAGCGTAATGTGGTCTCTTGGAATGTTATCATATCGGCGTATGCCCAACACGGGCAGGGAATCGAGGCGCTGTTCCTCTTCATCCAAATGATGATGGAAGGCGTAATCCCGAATAAAGCCACATTCGTCGTTTATCTTTCTTCATGTACTGCGACGAGCAGCTCCTCGAGGGCAAGCTGCCTCAAGGAAGCGAAGATGGTTCACGCTCGGATTTTGAGCTCGGTTGGGGTGGACACAGTCTTGGGCAATTCTCTGGTTCATGTCTATGGAAGGTGCAAATGCTCGGGAGCTGCGTGGGATGTGTTCGATGCGATGCAAGAACAGAGCGTCGTCGCTCGGACGACGCTGCTCGCGACTTACGCTCAAGATGGGCAAGGCCGCAGGGCGTTGCAGATGTTCGAGCAGATGCATCAGGAAGGGCTAATGCCTGATAAGGTGGCTCTCATCAGTGCGCTCGATGCATGCGATCAAGAGAACACCGCCGATGGCGATCGGATGCACGTGAAGGCGAGTCTGTGCAGTTTCTTGGCCGATGCCGTGGTAGCAACGACGATCGTAAAGATGTATGGAAGATGCAACGACGTGGAGAAGGCAAAGGCAGTGTTCGAGGACATGGCGGAACGCGGCGAGATCGCATGGGCTACCATGCTAACTGCCCTCGCCCAAAATGGGCTAGACAAGGATGCGCTGATGCACTACAGGAATATGCAGCACGAAGGACTGGTGGCGGACAGCTTCGTGCTCGGAAGTCTTCTCGACGCTTGCGCGAGCCAAGCTTCTCTCGCAGACGGGATCCGGCTTCACTCGTCGAATATCGTCGAGAGCGTATACGAATCGGATGTGATCGTGGGAACTGCGCTTTTGAACCTGTACGGGAGATGCGGTTGCCTGTCGTATGCGCATCGGAGCTTCGATGCACTCGGGCGCAGGGATCTGGTGGCGTGGAACGCGTTGATCGCTTCGTATGCTCAACATGGGCATGCGATCGAAGCGCTGGAGCTGCTAATTCAGATGCAAAAGAGCTGCATCGCTCCGAACTCGGTCACATTCGTCAGCGCTCTGTCGGCATGCAGTCACGCGGGGCTTGTTTCCGAAGGCTTCTCGTGCTTGTATTCCATGCATCGAAAGCACAGGATCGCGTACGCCGTGGAGCATTACGATTGCATCATCGATCTCCTCAGCCGAGCTGGCATGCTGAGCGAAGCCGAGGTCTTGGTTCGAAAGATGCCTCTTCGGCCCACGGCTGCCTCGCTGATGCCCTTGTTGAGTGCTTGCAGATGCCAATCAGATATCGACAGGGCAAGCCGTGTCGCTGGTTCGATTTTCTCGAAGTTTCCTGAGAACGCTGGCTCGTATGTCGTGCTTGCAAACATCTATTCCACGGGCGATGATGACAGAAGCCTGGAGTCAGCCGACATCGCAGATGGGGAAAACGCTGTAGTAAGCTTGCTTCCTTGGGAGGGAAACGAATCACTGATCTGATTTATACGAATCACTAATCTGGTTTATACGAATCACTAATCTGATTTATACGAATCACTAATCTGGTTTATACGAATCGCTAATCTGGTTTATACGAATCACTAATCTGATATACATACCGACGTATGGATTGGAGGGAGTACAAGATCAATCCTGTGCTATCAAACCATGTTCTAGCGCTGGAAATGTAAAGAGGCCATTGATTGATGGAACAGAGAAATAATGCTCATTTCAATGTTGGCAGCTTCAAAATTTTCGCACAACTCGGGAAAGGTCCTCCAAATGTGGAATGTGGTTTCCGGGAAATTTTCTCTATAGATTTGCCTTGTACTTTCTGCACGGCGAACGATTGCCTGCATGATAGCCAGTGAACCCCATTTGCTGTTGAAAGTAGGAGCATCGATTCCCCCTTCCAAATTGGAGACTATTTGAGTATATGCCTCTTTGAAAATCGGTGACGATGAGAGATTAATCAGAAGGAATCTTAGTTTTCCAGGATGATTGATACCCTTCAAGACCTACCTGATCAAGCTAAGAAATTTACAGGATTGGCTGGGCGAGGATCGTGAATGAACCTTCCGTAACAGAGCAAATTGGCAACAGGGATTCAAATCTCAACAGTCTTCAAATGTATAGATGATATGCAACCACCTGATGGCCTAACAAAATTGTAGTATTCATTCATGCTGTGTATACGTGATTCCAACTTTTTCAATCCGAGTTTGCCAAGGTTTATACAGTAATAAATGGTAATCGGATCAGAGTTAATTAACAGATGACATGCAAACAAAAAGACCGTATACTGATACATATTTAGCATATTGCTTTTCTTTGCAGATTTGACTTACAAAAGCAACTAAGCCGTCTGATCTTCTGGTTGTCGATTTGTAATGTTATGACTTGACTGAAAATTGCGACAGATGAGCTATTTATTGAATGAATTATACTGCCGATCCTTGACCCATGAAAACGTAAATCTTGATTTTCCCTGGTAAAAGTTTGTTTTACACAGCTCGAAGTCATCAGGAAAAATTTGTACATTAAGAACGGATTCGTTTCAGTTGTGTAGAAGATAAGAGTGATAGACAACTAATGCCTAACCCAAAAACTAGACCATACATGTGACATCTCTCAACTTGTTCGGTACAATCCCGCGATCCGAGGATCATTTTGTAACTTGTTCTCAAGCTCAACATATCTGCAAACATTGGAAGGAAATGTATCAGATATTCATCCTGAAAGGGGAAAGGTGTCAGATAACATGCTTAAATTGTACGTGATAGAAGCTCGAGAAGCTTCAGATAGCTACTTTGTTATCAAGACCAAAAGTGCAAAGAGGAACAGATAGTTACTTCTTCATTGCTTCCTCCTCATGTAGCTTCGCCCGGAGCTCGAGAATTCGGATTCTGAAGAGTGCATTTTCGCAGTCTTGATTGTAAGTTTCTTCATCTTCCACTGTCATTTGCTCCCTGTCTCTCTCAAAGTTGGTTCTCCTCTTGGCTAGAGCAGAGGTCTCTTCATCGTAGCGAGACTGGTGACAATTGATGAAGAAACTTGGTAAACCTCAAGCAGTTTTGCACAAATAGAAAAACCATATCATAAAAGAAGTTCATGGAATCAATTTTGAAATACCTGAATGATGGTTGCACGGTTAATCAAGCGTTCCTTCAGGGCCCCCAAGCATTTGTCTCTAACATCCAACATCTGCTCTCTTGTGAGCTTTTGTCTTGGTCTCACACCAGATGGTAGGAAAGCTGATAAGTAATCAGTTTCAAGCTGTAGAACAGGAAGAAAGCTGAGTCATGTTCCAGTGTAAAAGCTGCAACGAAATACTGTTAAGTTGAGACGTTTCCTCATGGCATATTACAAAGCTCGTGAACTACCAGTACACACTGTATAGTAGCTCATTATTTTGGTGCAAATTCAGACACAAAACAGATGATCTAATACTGTTACATGGAAATGAATGCATGGTAAGTACCTTAATTGTATCTTCTCCTTCTTGGAAGAGATCATCTTGCTTGACGCATGCTACGTCTATGTAAGGGGTTACAAGAACAACATTTTGCTCCTCTTTCAATCTTTGTTGTAAAATTTCTTCGGTCTCACGTTCGATGTCCCGAATAGATTTGATTGCTTCCCGTTCAGCTGATAAGAGGGTGTTATACTCATCCAATTTATCGAAGTTTGTCATCGCTGGACTAAATGGATCGACCTGAAAATGAAAATCAACAAGTTTTTAGGTAAAGGAAATATATACACAAATATAAACAGTCTCAGAGCCAACCACATCATTTATGCACAATTAATTGATAAGGAAATCTGGCACTGCTCATACTAAAGCTACCAATCAGTATTTATGTTATTGATTACAGAACATATAGCTGTCCACTCAATGGCTAACTACTGTGGAATTCCAACTGGGTCAGAAGTTGAGCACAATAAAAGAGGTGCAATTAAACAAAAGTCACAGAAGAACAGCCTTGCAAAGTAAAAGTATGATGGAAATCATCTAGTAATCGGTTAATCTGATGGTCGTGTACTCAGATAGATAATTTACAAGGAAAATATTCGGTCATCGATTAAGGCCCAGTAAAATCTTGATAAGACAATCTGATAAAAAGGCTACCTTCACTGCCCATTTATGATAAAAAGGGACTGATGGGAATTTGAATTTAATCTCCCCTTTTATGTCATCTAAAAATATATAGTAGCCCATTTGGTATAGATGTGATGCATTCATATTTTGATGCTCAACGCAGTAATTGCTACGAAGCATGTGAATTCGATGCAAGAAGTAATCTCTACCACACCTGCATGACAAGCAATGATCCATCCTTTTTGTACATTCGAGAATTCTGGGTTATGTGTCTTCCTGTGTGATGATAATCAACCCTTATCTGATCAGAGCTTATCTTGAAAACGTATTTCGCCACATTGTCTTTTGGATGTGAATCATTTCTTTGCTCATACCTATTTCAAGAAGTATCCAATGAGAAGGTATCCTTCATTCTGTCAAACAAGCAGGAAATTCTCTAGTTTTAACAAGACCTACTTTAAGCTGATCTTGATGATAGGCAGAAGCTTTTCAGCTATAATTCTTCTCTTAGGAACCGGTAGGATCTTTTTGTCTTCCTGCTTATCTGATGAAGCAGTCGACGGTTTGTTCCTGTTGCTGGGGCTGAGCACCAGAATGGTAATATTAAGAATAAAAAATTTACATAAAATGTAAAAAATACCGATATCTTTGGCAATCTTATTAATGTATGAGTACTCGACGATCTTGACCTTGTGTTTCCAATATCCCCTAACCCCCTCTTCTTTTCAGAAAGGTCAGTTTGTATGAGAAGCCAATTTCTTGGAATCCGTGCTAAGGAACATCAACTATTTGATCCATTCCACTTTCAAATGAGACTGAAACCCTAAACAATGCTTGGAGACGATCTAGATTTAACAGAAAAAGGAATAAAGATGATGAAATTTCTCCTAAGCTCGAAAAGTGCCTATTTTTCTCACTGCAGTCATCTCAATCAAAACCCCCTACATCTCCCAAAGCATTCTACCACTCAGTCAGCATGTTTCAGCTTCTAGATAAGGTATCGACCAAAGCATTCTACCACTCAGTCAGCATGTTTCAGCTTCTAGATAAGGTATCAACCAAAGCATTCTACAACTCAGTCAGCATGTTCCATCTTCTAGATTAGATTAAGAGAGCTCCATCATAGTCAGGTCCACAACTAAGGTACTATACAAAGCGAGAGTAATAATTTTGAAAGGCAAAGAATCAGAGAAATAGCATTGGAAAAGGTAGTGATATACCTTCCTTGCCAGCGAGACATCACCCGTGAACGAGACCTGCTTCTCAGGCTTTCAACAGACATTCTTCCAGCCCTACTGCTTCCATCTAACCGGACACTTCCTGGCCTGGACACACTTCCTTTTGTAGAGCCATCACCACGGATACCAGAACCACTCTCTAATTGCCTCTCATTTAGGGTCTTTGGATTCTGTTCTTCCATGGTTGGTGGCCTTGGCTGTCCATAGCAAGCACATCGGTATACTAGACAATCTTCTTGGTTGAAGAACCTTTCCACTACCTTCTTTCCAATAACCTGCAAAAGCAGAAAACTGCAAATGAGAAACGTAATTCTGGAGTTGATTTTGCATTTGCTTCTTCAAGAAACGAAAGTATATAAAAGTATATCTTACTTCCTCCCGGCTGATGAGTCCATCATTTCTACGATTTACATAAAACAAGAATTTGCGGCTCTCCCCATCAATTATCTCTGTTTCTTTTAATGCAAAACTCGCACCAGCATCAAAGAAATCATGGACCTGCTTCATTTCTGGTGTTACCAAAGTTTCTTGCCATATAAGTTGTAAGCTACTCATTAATTTGGAGAAACAGAATGCCAGGGGAAGAACAATTGTAGCTTTAATTTGTTCTCTTGATGGTGAAATCAGATTCAATTATCACTATGGCTCTGTTTTTACTAACGTTTTAGGATTATGTTTGATTAACAATTTGAACCTTGTTTAATTTTGGGATGAAAATGCGTTTCCGAAGAGCATCCTTCCGACGTTGAAAAAAGTCATGGATTTCTGATACATCAGTTCTCTCATCATCTTCATACAAAATTATACGTTCAATCAAGCCATCCCATCTCACAAAGTCTCCATAGAAAGAGTAAAGTTCATATGAACATCGGTGGTAGTATGTTCTTTTCACACCTTTTGGACACCTAGGTTAGAACAGTGCCAGAAATCCATGAAAAGCTTTCTGTGAAGTTCAAGGTATTGGAAAACAAGACTGGAAATGAAAGGAAAAGTTAATGCAAGAAACTAATTGTCAAGTTAATAGCATAATAAGTTGAAACGTCACTCTTGGGTAACAAACATAAAAGAACTCAAGGAAATTTTCAGCTTTTTAAGTTGTCATGTAGAACCAAGTCCCTATTTTTTAACTACCTCGACTGTATAATCAAATGATCATTGCATGCACCTTGCATGCAATTTTCATTATTCTTGTGAGTGTTCACAGACTATGTCTTCTCTGAAGCAAGAGAAAACGAGTATCAACTGCTAGCAACTAAGAGAAAAAAATGAAGAACAATGTACTTAACCTCTCCAAATGTCCGGAAAGGTCTAATCAGTCTGACAGAGAGTCACACTATTTTAATCAATCACCACAATACAGAATATGCCATTCCAGCTTAGCCTTTTAGACTACATGGTTTGAAATGTAACCAACAATCAGGTTCAGATCCTGGGGTTGAATTCAGATTGGTCTAAAATTATCCATATGATGTGATCTACCAAGTCCATGACCCCTAAACCCTACATCCTGAAACTGTGGTGAATATTTGGCTTCTGAATCCAATTTCGCAAGAATATTGTTATACATCAACGGCTGTGTCACTAGTAATATTTTTCACAAGTTCTTTACATGCATGTAACATTTAGGGCAGATCTCATGCCAAGGATTCATCTCCTTATCTGTTGCTTTACTTAAGTGTGCAACTCTGTCTACAGAATAATAGCTTTTGTTTCTACTGGGACCACGACTGACAGGGAAAGGTACTCAGGTTGCTTGTTAAGGACTACTTAAATTCACTGATAAATTAGAAAATTTGTGACCACTTCCATATTTATACCAGACTTGCCATGTTGATATTGTAACATGCAGGATAGCCTCTGATGTAATAGAGAACTACTCTTAGCTTTGATTCTTGTACAATACGTTTCTACGATATATTAAACATGCCATTCAAATCGAACAAAAACTTGTTTATGTTGAAGAAAATATTTAAAGAACACTCACCTTGTTACATAAGCTTCAATAGGGATCATTAATGGAGGAACCCATGAAGGTGGAAGGAGCCAGTGATACGGTTTCAGAAACCCATTTTTTGTTACATCTCCATGGTTATCTATTCCGTCCTTGGAAACTAGGGTTCCTGCTTTGCCATTTGATTTTCCTCCTAGAGCTTCAATATTTGAACTAAGAACACCGCTTTCTGTCTGCATTCCTCCACTTAAGAAGAAATCCAAAACCCTTTCCCATTTTTTGGTATCTCCCAATTCCCAAGACATACTATCTAAGCCCAATCTGCCCGGATTTGGTTGCATGTTGATGAAAATGTTGTGCTGATTCCAAATGTATTCAACAGCTTGATAAGGAGAACCATGTAGTCCATAACAATGTCCAGTACTAGGCTCGACGAAAAAGCTTTCAGGTACATCTCTTTTATTTGACGTTACTAAAACCCAACAATGTAGGCGTTTCGTATCCAGGTCATCTAGATGTGCCGTTTCAATGATGTTTATTCCTGGCGTTGTATCAACAACATTTTGTTCACGTTGGGCACAACTTGGATCTTCTATACCTTTTTGTCTTATTCGCTCCTCATCAAGGATCTCATTACTGACTTTTTCATTGCAATATGTGAACAAGTTGTCTTCCTCTTCATTCTGACCCACTTGTACACCATGTTCATATAACCCCCTGAAATCTTGAATGAAATTCCGTACAACTGTACTTCTATCTTCCTTATGCATGTTTAGAAACTGCTCATTAATTATGGGATCGGATGCTTGGACATAATCAGTTTCAATATTCACCTGGATAATACGGAGAAAGACTCATCATATAAGGAAAGTATTGAACACGAAACACTACCATTTGTGTGACTGACATCCTAGGAAAATTAGATTATAAGAATATTAATTATTATACCATATACTAACCTTGTCTGTCTTCTGTGGAGGATGGAGATTCTCCATCTCATGACACGGCTCATTCTTCTTAGCCTGAAGATATGGACAGGTGGTATGTTCCTGCCAATGAAAATTGAAAATGGGGTATTAACAATACCATTAAGAAGGATATATGCTACAAGAGGATAGAAAAACATATAGCGACAACAATCTTATGTAGGCAAAGAGATTCTATAAACAAATCAAAGGACATGAACAAAAATCTATGTCACATTTTCTCTTCAACATATCAGCTGTTGCGGAGCATATAAATATGAAAATTTTCAAGAAATTAATATTTCTTGGTCAGATTGTCAACCCCGTATAAAACTTCTCAGGAAGTTTTGCACGGTGCTAAAAGCTGATGGATAGAGAGTAGTTTGCCAGCTCTCAGTAGTTTACCATTGCAAGGGATTCTAAATGAATTCAGAAAACACGTAAAAAATAATAACAGGTAGAGATCTTGTTTATTTGTGCCTTTATAAAGCATAATGGCCTTGTATATTTGTGCCTTTACAAATCATATGTTACAAGTTACATATTTCAGAATAATAGGACATAAAACCTGATTGTTTGTTGTGATATGGAGTGGGGCGTATCCAACGACACAAAATGCTTCATACCCTGCTCCTGAGAGAAATGAGGTCAAAACTACTGCGAAGTCAAAGCAATCTGCTTTCCTCCACTGCATCCAATAGAAAAAAAGAAATTTATTAATAGTGTCTAAATGTAATAGAACATAGACCAATTATATCATTCCAATGACTGAGAATGTAGAATATTACATAGATATTGTTGTGGAAACACATTCATGTATTGTAACAATAATGTTAGTTTAGCATTGCATCCATTTACATTTATTCTGAAACACAGTTGCAATTAATGATACAATTTACCCTGCAGAATCTTACAAACGTCAGATCAAGACAAAACAATACATGCGAAATACATTGTCGATTAACGTTTTGTCATTCAAAATTCAAGCAAATAACAGAATGTCAAACTTTTTATAAGAAGCAGCCATTGATAGATCTTCTCTTACATTTAGAATTGACATCGGTGATGGCAGGTAAGACGGAAACATCACAGGGTTCTCCAAGGGCTCGTAAGTAATAAAGTTAGCCAAAAACGATGCACATGATTCCCACTGGAAGAACTCGACGTAATCGGAATGTGAAGGTCGGATTGTAGTACAGATACACTTTTCAATGCCACATTCATTTAACGGAGCAAACATAAACGGTCTCCTTTCTGGAAATTTTTGCATAAACTGCAGACAATCCAACAGTTAAGCTTCATTGAAAATTTTTGCCTTTCCAGTATACGCGAAATTTTTTAAATCAAAATGCAATATATATGTATTGATTGACATGCATACTATAAATATTTTGAATTTCCATTTTTCTAAGAATTGAAATTCTTCAGTTCAAAGTTAGTGAATACTCTTCTTTGATAATCCTTTATATACGCCAGAAGATGAGACTCTTTATCAGATGATATACGGAATGATTTAGGTAGTTGCAGCATCTGCAAAGCTGTCTTCAAGAAGTTACTTTGTAATCTTGAAATGAGCTATAACTCAATAGTATTCTTACAACAATATTACAATATATTAGGAAATCAGACCTGTGTTTGCCTTAAAAACAGAACTCTTGCAGTTTTGTTTTCCAGTGGTCTGTCAGATTTGATGTCGTCAACCTTCAAAATTTTCAGACAGTTGTTAGATGCATGAATGAAACCAGATTTGTTTTATTTGTCCGTAACACACGTAAACTGAAATTATGTTGTCCATGCATAGTGTAACGATTTCATGTAATATCAGTATCATGTGCCATACCCTTCCCAACAGGAAATCTATGAGATATTGTACTAAAATCTTGTTTCCTCTTCATAAAATACAGTAAACTTGAAAGCATGTTGTGCTTATAATTCCACCACCTCCCACATTCTACCATTCTTTATTTCTGACAGATGAAATGGTCCTGAACTACCCTGTCACAATGCGGTATGCATGAGATAGATGTATCTCCAGGTAAGAAGACGTGATAATGAACCCATCTTGTGACATGTCCAGGAAGAAGATCTTATATAGTGTTCATCTTCCTGCCATACAGATAGTGTGGGGCTAATCCATGTCCTTTCATTATTTAATATGATGATATTGGTCCAGATTACTCTAATCTTTCCCAGTTTGGTCATCTCTAAGTGTTGGTAAAGTAGTTGTACTCAAGTATCTCCGTGTTCAGCAAGCTGTCTTGAAAAGTGCCAGCCAAGAATATCTTTGCTTGGAGAATCCCCACATACAGTCGCTAATTGGAGTAATGCCTCGGTCATTAATTGGACTGCTCTCAGCTCTTCCCATAGTATCTTACAGGGCACCAATTCTTTGCTCCTTACTATGCAAACTATCCATCCAATTATGTGCACAACTTAATTTGTGGCTCCTGGGATTTAGAAATGAGAAGTAATCTAAAAATAACAGTGTTTTACACAATATAGTAGAACGAAAATGGAGAGCTAAATAAATTTGAGGCAACCTTTGGGGGCAAAGCATCAAAAATAGCTTCCAGATAATAATCCCAGGACACCCCTTCCATGTTGGCTGTTTCTTCAATAGAAGATGTTGCAAGTAAATGCTGGGTGCCCTCTAGGAGAACGATGATCTTGTCATCACAATAGCAAAACCTAGCAATAAATACCCATATAATCAGAACCGCAGCATTATAGAAAAAAGATATGTTGAAAGGAACCCCCACACAGTAAATTCTCATTTATAAAAGCAACTATTTAAGATGATGAAATTTCTCAAAAGTAAAGAATATAATTACACATTGGTCTGGCACGGGGTGATTCCCAATTCCAACTCCGTCCATGTATTGTTCCCTGTTAGCAAGAGAGAGTATTTTTCTTATTATAATCATTCTTTAATTACTCTTGGGGGATGACAAACTCAAATAAGTGTGACTAGAAACTAAAAATAAATATACCAAACAAACCTATTACTGATACTCAAGGTTATCGATTCATAAAGCCTAAAAATTTAGCCTTCAAATGATTTTCAGAAAGGGAAGAATGGAGAGATCCCCAACGCAAGAAAATCATCTTCAATGGCAAGACAATACATATTTAATGTTTTGAATCTCTTCAGTCAAAAGTCTTCTTCAATGAGTTTAACAAAGAAACTCTCTTATATGTAAATTTGGTTAACCAAGAAACAAGATTTTAGACTCACTGAGATGAGCTGCATCCTTCACTTGAACACTTGAAATGTTGAAATTTGTACTGAAATTTCAATTAGACATTCTCATAGTGTATTCAACAACCAATTTTTATCACTATTTAACTGCAAAATGAATATAACCTATAATGTTTATGATAATTGTTGAGTTAGTATTCTTTGCTACTCTTTTCACAAGAAAGTTTACTTTCAGGAAAAGGTGCACACTACCTTGTCTTAAGATCATTTTTGTTCTCATTTCCCAAAGGGAGAACGAAGAGTGAACTTAAGGGTTCCCCTTTCACATCAATTCCACCAGCTACATAAAGCCTATTATGACAGGTTTAAAAACAATGAGAGAAAATGCTGAAAGATTTTGTAGAATTTGTGCAGAAACATTAGCTTCAGAAGCTTTATTTCAGCACAACCTAAATTCACTTGCCTTCTCCGTATTTATGAATTTCTTATGTGTGAATGCACTTATCCAAAAGATTTGGTATTTTATCAAGAAAGTAATCATCTTTTTTCTTTCATAAAAACAGTTCTATGTACTGCGCAAAAATTCTTTCCATATGGTTTGATTCTGACGGAAATACAAAAGCTAGCAACAAACAAGCTGCAAACGTTTGAAAACCTGGACAGTAAGTTACCATAAATTCCTTTTTTTGTGTCAAAAAAGTTTCGTCTTTCAACAATTCTTTGTAATCCAAAAAGTGACAGTAAGATTCAAATCATAATTGCAACATTAATTCTATACCTGTTCTGGTAAATCCAACTTGTGTGTTTAAATCTTGGACATGGTCCGTATCCTTTTTGAGGAACCTGATTAACATTACAACTATGAATCGTGACTCAGAATCTCATTCAGTAAACGCATGAAATCAGTTTGTTTAACAAACTGTAAGATACACAGCAGTTTGATCAAATCTCAATACTAGAACACTGGTACATTTTCCTGCTGTGATTTTTTCAAGCAAACCATCCATATGATGGAAAACCTTAAATAAGGATGGATTTTATATACTCTTACAACTTAAAGTCATTGCTTATCATTTAACAAGACCTTTATATGATATCTCGACACAAACTCTTCACACAGATTAGATTAGGGAATATGAGAGATGAAAAACTGGTGCATGATTAATTTTTATTTGTGGGAATACAGATGTATCGTATAGAGCTTTTTCCTTCTTTGGACTTTCAGGTTTATAATTAAACAGTCTCGTACATTACCCTGCTCCATGTAAATCCTATTGTCTCAAGGGTGTGGAGGTCATCAAGCATAAGACCGCCACCTTTGCCACCATGCACATAGAATTTTGTCCCAGCAGAAGTGGATGCTGCATTCTGTCTTGGTGCTGGAATTGATCCCTTTGTATTTTGCAGAGTCCACACCCATGCCTACAAAGCAATTCAGTGAATGAAAGGTTATTTTAATTCATAACAGTATTGCACCCAATAAGTTCACAAAATGCTAAAATATATAGTGATTAGGGTTTCAAATAGATTGGTTTCCATTATGTAGCAATTTCGGAGTGACTCAAGTGACCTGAGCTTGCTTTTGCAGCGGTGACACCTAGATATTCAAATGAGTCTGAATCCAAACTTTCCATGATTCACAAAGTAGAAACAGGTTAACCTTTTTAATAATTCAGTGGGATTGCCACTAGTAGTAATAACCAATGTGCTAACAGCAATTTCCCTCTGCATGGGAAGCAGATCAAAGTGGCAAAGCATATGATGACCATCGATGATATCATCAGATTAAATGATGTAAAGACATGGATCAGCTCCACTATCTCTTGATAGAAAGCTGGTGAGCTATTAGGCCCTCTTCTTATGCATATCACAAGATGGATTAATTGCCAGACCTTGCACAGATATATACATCTACTCGTGCACTTTGTACTGTTAGGGCAACCCAGGACCTCCTCACATCAGTTAGAGACAGAAAATGCCATATATGCACACAAGGCTTGGAATAATGGATACGTTAATTATGGGGGTGGACGCATGAGAACGCCATGCCTGCTGGTACACTGTACTTTATGAAACGAGGTTTTGACCCACAACCTAGGGTAATGAAAAATGAAAACCAACATCACTTAGGACTGTTCTTCTTGGAAAAGCTGTTGGGAAAAAACGGGTACAACCATAACAACTCATCAATAGAGTACAATCCGGCTTCTTTAGTCCTGTGACCACTTCCTTTCCTCAAGTCAACCAACTAATACCCTGGCATGGTCTCAGCCAACAATATCACAAGGGGTTAAAATAGATCAAGCAATCAGTATACCCCTTGTGTAGGCCATGAGTAGCTGGAAAATACACTCATCAACATCGTCATCCACAATTCACAGCTATTATTATGGAAAACCAAATGTACGTCCCTGCCTTCAGAAATCTTTCCATCCTAGAGCGGCCCATGTTGGGGTTTTTGAAGGCAAAAGCTTCACTCAGTCTAAGCGCATAGGATCTTGGGTTATTAGATGTCTACGAAATTTCAGAATTTAAGTGTAATTGTATCTAATCTCATTTGAAACAAACATTTCAAGATGGATCTTCTCATGTTTGTTTTACATGTCATGTTGGCTTCTTAAAAGACAATAATATAGCTTTCATGTTGCAATAAAATGGAGCGGCTGTTGCATATGAAAATTTCCAATTCTCAGTAACAAAAAACGACATGTTAGATGTACATCAAATATGTGGTGATAAAAAACTGTATCACTATTAGGACCTAGTAATTGTTCATTTTTATCATGCTTGGCATTTTTTTTATCTATCTTTCAATCAGTTTTATTGGGATGAAACTCAAGTATTGACCTGGGTATCCAGAACATGAACATCATTATATCGTTGACGACTTCCTCGGCCCCCAAATACTATCAGCTGAGATCCAATTACAGCCATTGATGCTCCTTCACGAGTTAATGGTATATTGCCTTCGGTAGGAGGCTACAAGAAACAAATGTGTAAGAAACAAATGTGTAAGATTTCAGCACTAAACATTTTTATTTATAGATATATTTGTGTAGGTCAATCAAATTTGGCATGAAAAGAACTTATAAATCTAAGAGTTGTGACATCCTTTGTTGATAAATTATTGTGATTGGGTTGTCCTTCAATATCTTTACTCTATTTCTCTCATTTCTAACAGAGCGGTTCAAAACCTTGCTTCCCTTCATATTTTATTCCTTGCAAGATGGCTAATGCCTCCTTCAGTAGGCAATGGTATCCTCTAACTAATGCCAACATGAAACAGTACAATGGCATTGGCAGATCCACTCATCAAATATTTGCGTGCATATCTGCCTATCTTAATCTCTCGCTACTAAATTTGTATGCATGTTAAGAGAAGCTGATGAAATTACATCACGTAGTATGAGTAAAACGAGGCTTACTGGCTATCAATCTACTCATAAACAGTGGACTGCAGTGAGTGTTCTGAATTGATTGCAAAAAAATCTGCAATCTGAAAGCATTTGATAATAGAATAGAGTACAGCTTCTCACTGTATGCAGATCACAGGAAACATTGTAACAACCAGAAAGTTATGCATGTAGGTCTCAGATCTTACAAAGTAGTCAAGTAAGAGATCAAAAAGGCTACCCACGTCGGAGATACTGAAAAGAGATTCAAAGTGATATAAAATACAAACTGATCTAATAAGTGATTGAAAAGGCTACCCACATAGGAGGTACGAACAAACTAACCTAGGAAGGAATTGAAAGACTAATATAATAAGCTATTGGAAAGCCTCCATGTCAGAGGTCCTGACTAGAGTGACATAGAGCTGGGTGACACAACATGCTGCTCAAGAGTGTTTCATCTCCAAAACAATCAAGTAATTAATATTGGGTGGGCAAATGGAAGCCTGATACCTAGGATATGATATCAGGATATGCTTTCCCAAAACGATAAAGACAAACACACGAGAAGAAAAGCTTTGTCAGCAAATCCACCTATCGAAATTGACCTCATTGAAATATATATGACAGCTCAAAAAAGAACCATCACCCAGTCGATTTTTCAAAGTAATTCCTATTTGACTAGTCTTATTAATAATTAGGAGTACAGTAGTATGTGACGATCACTTGCATTACCCATTTCCTTATTGCGAGCAAACATGGTTGTATACAAAGCATACAAATGATCTCTATGATAGAATCTCACCACTGTTCTAAACTACAAAGAGTGTTTAATGAGATACCTGAAACCACGTCATTGTTTTCAAATCAAGATAATAAACATCATTGAGAAGTTTATTCTCTTCATTGCGACCGCCAAAGATATATAATCTGCTAAAGGGAAGAATTTGTTTACTAGAGTTTTTTTTGTTTTCATTGGTTTGAAATTAATTCATTAGGTATAGCCACAGTTTCATTAATAATCAAGAATATCCATCATATGAATAGTTTCCAATTACAGGCACCTTTAGTAGTCATGAAATCAATTCTAAGCATCAATTTTTAGCATTAAAGGATAGTACATTAGTCTATGGTGATCTATAGCTTGACATTCAAACTCACTAGCAAGCTTCTAAAAGTAATATAGGTGTGCACAGCAGAAGAGGTTCATGTATGAATACAGACGTTTGCTTTCAACCATTGAAGGTAAGGGGCAATATCCAAGATGTGCAACAGACACAGACAACATGGAGCTCTCTGAAGAACAGCTGGTTTGGAAGTATACATCACAGCATTGGACTGGGTGGGGCAAAGAAATCACGAATCAAGCAAAATGATAACAATTTATGATCATATGGCGAAAGATTTTACAATCAAGTGAAGCGATTTGTTAAAGAATGTCATCATGATTCTTCGTCGATGCACTGCTGTAATATAATGCTCTTTTTGGGCAATTGATGTGTCTTGTGTTCTAGAAGAAACAGGCCTAAGCATAATTGATCTTTGTATTCCATTACCACGGACAGGGGAATGAAGTTCTGTTTACAAGGTTGAAGGTATTTCCACTTATTTCCATGAAAAACAGCAGGCATTTACATCCTCAAAGGAACACACTATAATGGAACTTGATTAACTTGGAACAAGATAAACCCTCCATCAGCGCTTCGTGGTATGCATGGTGATAGCATATCACCAACTTCCATTCTGCATGGAGTTTGCTGTTTTTGTATACATATTAAATTTGTGTTCTTGGGGGTGTCCTAAAGATATCAGGCATCAAGAAATCTCTCTTAGGTCATACTCTTCTCTGTAATAGCAATCTAACAATCTATATAGACGGCACATTTTCCTGCATCAAGCACACATTATATGATTTCTTTTTCATGCGATGTTTGAGCTGGCATCATCAATTTCTCTCATTATAGCAAGAAATGACCATTTTGGTCATTCTCTATACCATTCCAATTGCCAAAATGCAGTACCAGTAAAATTATGTCAATACATTTTTATTCTGTGAGGAAAGGAAGACAAAACTACCATCATCTAAGGAGAAAATACAGTAAAATACTTATCAATACGATTAAGTGATTACCGTTTATTTCCATCAAAAGCAGCCGAATGACCATCTCGAGCAGTAGGTATATTCCCACTGGGTGATAACTTTACCCAAAGAAGGGTTCTAGAGTCTATTGCAAATATGTCTTCCACCTGGTCTCTAATAAGATAGCATGTTTAGCTACACAAATAATTTCCTCAGTACTGTATTTTCTTTTGTTCAAATTACCTTCACATAATTGGTAATACGTCCTCCAAATACGTACGTTATTGGTCCAGCCTGTGTGATGCTACATCCACTTCTGAGAAGTGGTCTTTGCCCATTCTCATCCCGTGTTTTATACTTCTTAAAGAGCCCTGCATAAAGTATTGCCAATTTTCAAATATATTGAGCTGTACGAACAATACTAATTGTATCGGTCATTTGGGATCACCTCTTCCAGTAATCATATCCTAGCACGTCTATTTTTTTAATTACATCCTCAGTTACTGATTATATATATCATACAACAACATAATAGATATATAATCCATAACAATTTTTATTCAAACAAATAAGATGCAATAGCGTCATATATCACAGGAAAACATAAGACCTGATGTTTCCGCTTCAGGTTTCTGAAATATCAGCTGTTCTAATTGATGCAGCTCATGCAAATTGCGAAGATAGTCCATAAATCTCTCAAACCCCTGTAGACATGAAATAACTAGTCAACAAAAATTATGTCAACAAGCAAAGACCTACAGCTTAATAATCAAAAACAGCAGGCTACATTATGCACTTCATGTGCTACAAGTTTTCCAAGAAAATTGGTAACCTGAGAGTAAAATGTACTGATTGGCTCTGAAAAGGGATTTCCAGTACAGTCAAACTCGGTAAGATTCTTCAGCAAACCCAGGGATGGTGGTACTTCAGTGAGGTGGTTTGAATGTACATCCAGTGTAACCAGTTCCTGTAAATCTTCCAATGATTTAGGAAGTGTTGACAGGAGATTCTCACTAACATCCAGACGTTGTAGACTTTTTAACAATCCCAGAGAGTCAGGAAGTTCCAGAAGTCTGTTCTTAGCTGTTATAAATTGAAGCTGATCTCAGGATCAGAAAGTAAATATATAATGACATAATGATATAATGATAAGTTTAACTCACCAAGGTTTAAAACAACCAATGATGTAAAATGGCCCCAGAAAGTAGTAAGTGTCATTAGCTGGTTCTTTGAAAAATTCATTTCTCTCAAGGAAACCAGACCTTGAAGACCTTGATCCAGCTCTTTTATCTCATTTTCAGATAGATCTAAAATCTGTTTTGAATATGAATAAACATTATTCCCTGAAACCACAGTTCCCTTGAATCCTTCAACAGTACAAACTAACATCGGATTATAAACGTGTAGAAGAGGCGAACATTAACCTGAATTTTTCCGTATCGTAGCACAACTGATGGCAAGAATTGGAAATGATTTTTGGCTAGTCTCAGACAGCGCAGTGTACGAAATTCGGCCAATTCATGACTTAATTCTGACAGTTTATTGCTGTCAACATAATGAACCAATAAATGCAATCTCTATTTAATATGGAAATTAGTACATTGGCCTCACAAATCCATTTAGAATGTACAATATGTCAATATATGTCACGATGAAACAGAAATATTTCAATAACGACCATGTGCTATAAAAAGTGACAATGTCAATATATGCCTTGATGAACAGAACATTTCAATCATGACCATGTTCCGGAGTGACTACTTAAACATTTTCTGAAAGAAGCATAGCATTTTAAGTATAGAAAAACCTGCACAAGTCCAAATCTATGATGGATGTGATCCCTGCTCCTTTTACAAGGTTCATGAAATCTTCAGGTATATCATACAGTTCCAGGGAGCTGTGAATGATAACATAAAAAGGTACTCAATCATCATCAATCCTCTAAACTCCAATCATATCATTTGAACAACTTTTTGAATATTCAAAATCAAACCATCTACAACATTTTGCTAAATGAAATAGAGCAAGAAATGATGTGCTCACAAAAACACATCTATCAATAGTGATTTTCTCAGGAAAAATCTAATAATACTATTCATGCCACCTCTATCGTGAATTAGAAGGAAATAATGATGTCAAACCTGGATACTTGATAGCTCTTGAGCTAGAAAGAAAGAAATTTTATTCCTCTCTAATTGAAATTCCAAGAAAAGCATGTTACAAAAGTGTCTATTTCCTCCAGCTATATAGAATAAAAAAATATGATAAGCTACCAAATTTAAGGCTAGATAATAGAGACTACAATGTGATCCGGAGCAGCATATGGAGATGGTGCGCGATAATGGCATATAGTGTAAAACACTCTGGACATTATGTTACAAAAGTGTCTATTTCCTCCAGCTATGTAGAATAAAAGAGTATGATAAGATATCAAATTTAAGTCTAGATAATAGAGACTACAATGTGATCCGGAGCAGCATATGGAGATGGTGCGCGATAATGGCATATAGTGTAAACCACTCTGAACATTATGATACAAAACTGTCTATTTCCTCCAGCTATATAGTATAAGAATATGATAAGATGCCAAATTTAAGGCTAGATAATAGAGGCTACAATGTGATCCGGAGCAGCATATGGAGATGGTGTGCGATAATGGCATATAGTCTGGACATTATGATATATAGTGATGTGAATATATAGGCCAAATATGGGAAATGGTGTATTTTTTGAGGGAAATATTTGAGCCTATGTACTTCTAACTAAAGGAAGCCGAACAGGAAATCAAAGCCGTCAACTTCAACAAAACGAGCATCATCAACAATGTATGAGAGAACGAGAGACGGGACTAACCTGAGGTCGAGCTTTTGCGTTCTCCTGCATTCAACGAGGTGTGCCTTGATCTTCTTCATCTTCACGAAACTCTGCTTAGACTTCGACCCGGCCATGGCGGGTGAATTAGGTGGAGGATAGGAAGTATCGTCCTTCGATTTGTGTGATCAGATCCGAGTTCCGATCAACTGGGATTCAGATATGCAACCAAGGACCGGGATTGGAAACGGAATCAGAAGGCCGTCAAGCACCGGATTTCAGATCCGCAGCAGCAATAGCCATTACCATATCCGCACCGGGATTGGAAACGGAATCAGAAGGCCGTCAAGCACCGGATTTCAGATCCGCAGCTGCAAAAGCCATTGCCATATCCGCACCGGGATTGGAAACGGAATCAGAAGGCCGTCAAAGCACCGGATTTCAGATCCGCAGCAGCAAAAGCCATTGCCATATCCGCACCGGGATTGGAAACGGAATCAGAAGGCCGTCAAAGCACCCGATTTCAGATCCGCAGCAGCAAAAGCCATTGCCATATCCGCACCGGGATTGGAAACGGAATCAGAAGGCCGTCAAGCACCGGATTTCAGATCCGCAGCAGCAATAGCCATCGCCATATCCGCACCGGGATTGGAAACGGAATCAGAAGGCCGTCAAGCACCGGATTTCAGATCCGCAGCAGCAGTAGCCATTGCCATATCAGGAAGCGGCACGCCGTCAGTTAGTTCTTCTTTTCTCTTTTTTTCTCCATTTTTCTGTTTCTTAACAAAACATGCACAGATTATGCATCGATGCATGCATGCATGCATGCGTTGCAAGCTATGTATGGATGCATGCATGCGTTGCAGATTATGCATCGATGTGCATCGATGCATGCATGCGTTGCAGGTTATGCATCGATGTGCATCGATGCATGCATGCGTTGCAGGCTATGTATGGATATGTATCGATGCATGCATGCATTGCAGCCTATGCATCCATATGCATCGATGCATGCATGCATTGCAGATTATGTATCGATATGCATCGATGCATGCATGCGCTGCAGATTATGTATGGATATGGATCGATGCATGCATGCAATGCGGATTATGTATAGATATGCATCGACGCATGCATGCAATACAGATTATGTATCGGTACGTATCGATGCATGCATGCATCGTAGATTATGTATCGATATGGATCGATGCATGCATGCATATTGCAGATTGTGTATCGATATGGATCGATGCATGCTTGCAACGCAGATTACATAAGGATATGTATCGATGCATGCATCGATGCCGATTATGTGCTGATATGTACTGATGCATGCATGCATGCAATGCAGAGGCGTAGCTTCGTTGGACACAACGGCTAGCAACGGTTGATTTCGGTCGGCAACTTCGAGGAAAGGTTTGAACCCATGGCTATGGCAATCTATTTTCTGGTTACGTACCGATATGTATTGATGCATGCATGTAATGCAGACTATGTATCGATATGTGTTGATGCATGCATGTGTTGCAAATTATGTATCGATTCATGCATGCGTTGCAAATTATGTACTGATATGTGTCGATGCATGCATGCGTTGCAGATTATGTACCGATATGTGTCGATGCATGCATGCATTGCTGATTATGCATCAATATGTATCGATGCATGCATGCGTTGCGAATTATGTACCGATATGTGTCGATGCATGCATGCGTTGCAAATTATGTACTGATATGTGTCGATGCATGCATGTGTTGCAGATTATGCATCGATATGTATTGATGCATGCATGCGTTGCAAATTATGCATCGATATGTATGGGTGCATGCATGCGTTGCAGATTATGCATCGATATGTATGGATTCATGCATGCGTTGGCATCGATATGTATGGATGCATGCATGCGTTGCAGATTGTGTATCGATCTACATCGATGCATGCATGCATTGCAAATTATGTATTGATCTGCATCGCGCATGCATGTGTTGCAGATTATGTATCGATGTGTATCAATGCATGTATGTAGTGCAGATTATGTATGGATATGTATCGATGCATGCATGTGTTGCAGATTATGTATCGATATGTAGTGATGCATGCATGTGTTGCAAATTATGTATCGATATGTATCGATGCATGCATGCATTGCAAATTATGTATCGATGCATGCATGCGTTGCAAATTATGTATCGATATGCATCGATGCATGTATGCGTTGCAGATTATGTATCGATGCATGCGTGCATTGCAGATTATTTATCGATGCATGCATGCGTTGCAGATTATGTATAGATGCATGCATGCATTGCAGATTATGTATCGATGCATGTACATTGCAGATTATGTATTGATATGAATGGATGCATGCATGCGTTGCAGATTATGTATCGATGCATGCATGCATCCATTGCATATTATGTATCAATGTGTATCAATGCATGCATACATGCAATGCAATGCAATGCATGTCGCGATTAACTAACCAGTAACAACTGACAATGGATAGAACCCGAAACGATCTCCATCTTAGAAGACATCACTTGATTCCACTGTCAAATGATCGGCAAGCACTTAATTTGAATCATTTTTGCAAGAAGTCTTAACACAGAAAATTAACCAATAAATATCAAAAAACAAGAAAAAATGTTCTCTCTTCATAGTAAGAAAACCACTTACTAGCTTATCATCTTCAAAATGTGCAACAAATATATTGTCTTTAAGTTCTTATACTATTTTTTCGAGATGATAACCAATTAATAGCTTTACTTGTGGAACTCGCGTCAAAGAAGGGGATAATAGCATGAATATACATACAAAAGGTATTACCAACATGAAATGTTTGTTCGAGGTTTAAACTCACAATCATTTCGATAAAAGACATTATTACTCACCATTTTACTAACCTACTTATTACAATCTATATTGTAATTGTTAAAATATAAATATTATGATTTCTTAACTAACTTGTCATCACCATTGGGCTCACTTCCAAGTGATACATTTCCTTAAAGGAGTATATGTGAGTTTATGTAGGCTATATACAGAGCTTTCACCCTTTTCACGGAACCGTTTCAGTTCAGTGCTAATATCTCAACGCTTTCGTGATATTGTAAGTCTCTTGATAATAAATATATTGTCTTTATGTTCTTATACTAATTTTCGTATATTGTCATATTCTTGTCTTCGAGTCAATTGTCGTCTACGAGTTTCAGTTGTAACGTAAGCTATCTCTAGACATCCATATTATATCCCAAACTACAAAACATAAGAGTGCAACACAATGGCGGTACTTCAACAATATCTTCCAACCACGTGCCTATCTATCCATGCATCAGAATGGTTCATATAGTGTAGCGACGAGAAAAGAAGGCGTATGATCGAGGGTACATCGAAATAGAATACTAGGAGGGCGAAGATGTGAGTATCAGGTGTGCAAGAAGAGCCTCAACAAATCCCCAATGCATTGATTAGGTCAGCCCAAATCCTTATCGTGTCATGCAAATGAACCAAGAAGAAACCCTACCTGTTGCAACAGAAGATGACTGGGACAAAGGCCTCTAAGCACATCTAACCCTAAACCCTAAACCCTAAACCGGATGAAATGGTACTCGGGTAGAACCGGCACCCTAAACCGGATGAAATGGTACTGGGGTATAACCTGCACGACAAGCGTCTCATAGCACGCGAGATTGCCCTTAAAGTTTTCGAGCCAAAATCAAACACACAAAGACAGAACATTGTTTTGCAAAAAAGGATGTGACTTGTTAGAGCTCCTCCTTCTTCTTCCATTTAACTATATCTTACTATGTATATATAGAGTAAGATATACGTATCTTACTGTATGTACATATATACACGTACATACGTATGTATGCATGCATGTATGTACGGTATGCATGTGTGTAGGTAGTTTATGTCGGTTTGTATTTAAGTATATCTTACTGTATATATATGTACCGTATGCATGTATGCATGCGTGTGCGTAGCTTCTTCTTCTCCGCCTTCTTCTTCTTCTTCTTCTTCTTCGGAGCTTCTTCTTCTTCTTCTTCTTCTTCTTCTCGTTCTTCTTCTCCGCCTTCTTCTTCTTCTTCTTCTTCTTCTTCTTCTCGTTCTTCTTCTCCGCCTTCTTCTTCTTCTTCTTCTTCTTGTTCTTCTTCTCGTTCACAACCTACTGGGTGTGCTCTTTCCTGTATCTGGTTCCTCCAGTCTTTTCATCTGCTTCTCATCCTCCTGCCACAGGTCTAGCAAGGTAAGAAACGAAACCGTATCGATCGATTCCTTGGAGTAAGGTCTAATTAATCAACAGCAGGGATGGAAGTGAATTTAGTTTTGAGGGTGAAATGCTAAGGATAAACTAATCATCAGCATGGATGGAAGTGACTTGGGTTTTTGACGGTGAAATGCTAACATCATTCTTTCATGGGAGAAACTACACAAGATTGCTTTTGCTTCTGCTTTTGGTAGACTTGATTGCTAACATCATTCTTTCTTCCAAGTAGACTTAAGCTCATGCTTTTGCTTCCTTTTAGTATCATGTAATTATTCTTATTTGCCTCCTTGTGCTGGTTTTTGATTCTTTGTTTGGTATTTTCTCCTATAATATACGTCTTATATTAAATATTTCCAATATATATAATTCTATTGTGTGCTTTGTTACTTGTGCACATTGTGCTTGTTTTGGTTTATTTATCTTTGATTATTAATAGAAGTAATATTTGTTTAATTTGATTATGTGACAAAATGATATTTAGGAACTGGTTTAGCAGTTTCTAAAAGTTTTACTTCTTAATTGTTTTTACGTGATGAATTGAAGGGTTTTGTTCCAACATGCATGAAAGAGGGTTGTTCTTAACGTTTATCAATTTTTCGGACTAGCTCTGTTGAAGAGCTCGTATGAGAGTTGGCTCAATTTAGTTAATGTTGTTTTTTCCAAATTTCTCAGCTCTAAAAAAACTAAGTATAGGATGATATTTTTTCATTTTTTGATATGTTTTATCCTTTTGTAATATGATTATTAATTTTTTGATTGAATGATTTTACGTAAGCTTTTCAATTTGTATGATTTTCTTGAAGGTATCTATTATTGTGCTTTGCCTTGTATCCTATCGAAAATAAAACATTATATCTATTTGTGTATTTTACTGTTACATATTTTCTTTGCTTTTCCTTTCCCAGTTTGTTTCTCTAGCCATCTTCCTTCTTTTTATCTCTCCTTTTTTCACAATTTTTTTGACACATCTGTGCTGAATTATTGAATCTAACACTTCATTTTTTGATCTCTTTGGAAGGTTGGTTATGTGGATGCTATTTTTCTTTTCAAATTTTCTCTCGTTTGGCTTTGTTCATTTTGATCACTATCAGATTCCTTTGTTTTTTTCCTTTCAAATTTTAGTTCTACAAAATTTTTCATTAAAGGTTTTATTTTTAAAGTTATAAATGTGAAACTACTTCGGCATTTGCTGAAAATTTTGATTAAAAATTTTGCTTCTTAACATTTTCTTGTGCCATCTTTTTATTGGCTTTTGGGCTTGTATTTTTATAATTCTTTTATGTTTTCAATGGCTTGGTTGCTTGTCTGGAATCTGTGTTTTCCCATATTGATATCTCATAGTTTATACTAGCATGTATTCATATATATGTATGTATCATGTATTCCCATTTTTGTAATTACCATTTTTTTGCAATGTTTGTTAGGTGTCATCCATATTATAAGATCAAATACAATCAAGTAGGCACACATTGTACACATGCACGATGTATCTATTTTATATATGCTTTGTAATATACATATATTTCTAGTTCTTAGCTTTTAGTTAAAGTAATTTTCCTTTAATTGTTTGACAATTCAGATTTTATGATGTCGTATTTTCATGGCCAAGCAATTGAAGTTGCGGAGGAGCAGATTGAAATGAAAAGACAGAGAATAGGGAGCCAATCGCTTATGGAGCTTAGCTTACTTCCTCCAAGTGATTTAACGGAAGATACATATATATTAAAATACCCTTTTATTAAGTTGTCTCACTCTAAAAATGTAGGGAAGTTTTCTACTTTAGAGTTTATGAATTCAGAAGCATTAGTTAAATTTATAGACTACATATATCTAACAATCGAACCACATAAAGGATATTGGTATGGTTTAGATGGATTGGCTATGCCTATAGAGATGAGTGATACACCTCTTCAACTTAGTTTTTTTGAGTGTTTTGTAAAATTGTCTAAATCTTATTTTTTATATAAAGAAAGGAAGAAAAATCAACGAGATTTAGAAAGAGATCAACCACAAATAAAAGAAGGAAGAAGAGATGAAAATGTAGATGAAGAGGAGATAATTCCAACTTATCTTGAAGTGGGAGAAAAGAGAGAGTTACAAATTAGTGATCAAGGAAGCAATTCTTCATCAGTTGAAGGATTAATTTTAAATCACGAGGGACGTTTAACGAAAGGTGTCCCAAATATCAGGGTAAAAACTGTTTCAAATGGATTTTTAAGGGAAAATAGTTATGAGCCATTCAACGAACGAACAGTTAGATCAGCTTCAAGAGAGAAGAAAGTAAGGACCACTGCCATTGTGGGGTTAAAAGATGATAAGTCGGTAAGCCTTTTATATTTTTTACAATAGTTCTGGCATAGAGTTTTGACATAATACTTTTAGATTATTTAATATCGAAAGTGTACTAGCATATTCATGTAAACATGAGGAGGCGGGTTGATGCATAGATGTGAAGTTAGAGATATGTATGTATATATGTATGTATGTCAGCACGTGATATGTGTGCCATGTGTCTAAATGTGTGTAGGCATGCGGTATGTAGTGGATGCATATAAACAAGTGATTCGTGTGGGGAAATGTGTCTGTAGGCATATGTAGGATGAAGGTTTGTGTGCATTATATTGATGCACAGATTTATATATGCATGCATGTGATATGTATATAGTTGTGTAAATGCATAGAAGAAAGATAGGTCGATTGATGTACGGAGATAATAAATATTGCAACTGAGTCTTTTTCAAAATGATTTTGGTTAACCTTGTAGATACGAGAGTCCGAGAGGGGATACTTTGAAGTTTCGGCATATGGAATTGAGGAAGCTTTAGAAAATTTAGCCATACATAGAGGGAAAGAAATCTCTCTCTTATTATGTGGAAATGAAATATGGGGTTGTGGAACTTTAATAGTACACAATGTTGTTACGATAGCGAGTGATGGTACGTTACAAGTCGACGAAGATGAAGATGGGGGTGAGTCTGAAAAGATTTTCGAGGAGACGGTTAAACAATGTCGCAAGTATATGTCAGATACTAAATCGAGCTATACCCCCGGAAGACATGCCATTGGAGAATTGCGAATCACTGAAGAGGTAATTGTTATTCTAGTATTTTTCGCTAGCTGTAAATATATAAGTTATTATGCCTTAATATTACGAATAAAAATTATCTTGAATCTTGGTGGTGGTTGTGCTCTTATATTAATGATGAAGTGGAATGTATATGATATTTCTATGACCTAGATATTTCTTGAATTACATCCTAAGGTCTTCAAAATTTGTAATATGTATAGGTTTTTGTTAATTTAGTTGTTTTCATACCCATATTTGTTTGCATTTTGCTAACTAGTTAAGGATATTTTGTTTTTTGTATTTAGTTGCGCCTTTCGTTAATTAGTTAACGATATTTTGTTTTTGGTATTTAGTTGCTATAAGATTATAACTTTGTAAGTGTATAGTTATGTCTTGCTATGTGCTTGGTTTTTATAAGTTATGTTGTTACAATAGAAACATTGAATTATTTTATTACATTTTGATAAACTAGGTGTATAAACGATCGTGGTCTTATACAGACATTTACTTTGGAAATTATTTATTGATACAATCCTTGCTTCGAATTACTCTTGGGGATTCAATTTTGAAGGTAAATAAAAATAGAATTTTAAACAATTTAAATCATTGGATAAAGAGATGTTTACATAAATAGGTTTTGTTATGTAGATCAATGGTGATGATGCGCGTCAAATTATAGAGATATGTAAGGACCAAGACTTGCGCATTATAAAACAATTCGAGAAATGTGGTAACTTGCAAAGAGATGCTATTAATGCTTGGAAACGACTGACTACTTTTGAAGAGAATTAAAAAAATTGTTAAGAGTAATGTACTTAAAACTCTTCTGATTTTGTAGAGATTGTCTCTTATATACATTTACGTACCCTTGATCGTGGATTGAAATTATCGAGTTTGCATGTTTTTTGTTCTCATTGGTGCCACGCTAGATCCTTCTGGTAGTAGTGATCGTTGTTTTGGTGTATCTAGTTAGGATTACTTTTTTCTTATAAGATATTTAGTTAAGCTTGAGAGAGTTAACTTATTCTTACCAAATCTTGGATGTGTACATTGTGTATATGTGTTTGTCCCTCTAGATTTCTTTAGACACCTCATGTATTGATATATGCATGCATACACGTACATATATATACATATAGAATATATATAGAGTAGTGGGACATATATTTTCTTTAAATTCTTTTTTGTGATATTTTTATCACTTTTTCACCCGCTTTTTTTAGTCTCTCCTTTTTCATTTTTCTTTATGTTTTGTTTGTTTTGGATGGTTTTGTGGGTTTTTGCTTTCCAAATGGTGTCTCTCGTGTTTGGTTAGTCTCATATCTTGTTTAAGTTGATCTTTTACTAATGATATTTGTTTGTGTGTGTGTGTGTGTGTATGTTACATAAGTCATACACATTGTACTACGTTTGTGCAAGGGCTGTTAGCCATCATTATATTGAAATGTGTGTAAACATGTAGCTATGTGTGTGTATGTGTGTGGATTGTAGATATGCACATCATGGATGAATGTGTATATGTATTATATTTATTTAGTTGGTTTTCTTTTTATATTGAGATGTTGTCCTTGGCAGCCAATTTTTATTACCATTTTATTTCGCCATCTTTTTATTTGCTTTTGGGCTTGATTACAAATCTCCTTCTCTCTCTCTCTCTTGTTTTTGGATTTCTTTTATGCTTTCTTTGGCTGTGGTTTGCTTGGGTGGAATCTGTGTTTTTTCAAATGATATTTTACAAATGCTTATGCACATGTAGTATCGACATTTCTAATGCATAGTTTTAAGCTGTGCCTTTGATTGTTTGATAGTCATGCTTTCATGCTTTCATTTCGACTTCCCTACCTACGAGCGGAGCTGATATTGCTAATTGGTGCGACTCGCTCGCATAAGCATGTGATGAATGTCAGGTCATACAATGGGTGTGTGACAATTTTGGGTTCAAAGCTCTTCTACATGTAACCCTAAATCTAAGCCGTAAGCCCTAAACCCTCAGCCCGAAGCTCCGAGCCCTAAACCCTAAACCCTAAACCATAATGTTTTGCTTCAGTTTCGTAATAGGTGGGAAAGGAATAAATGGAGAGGAAACGATACCAAGTTTGAAGCTCTTGTACATGTAACCCGAAAACTTAAGCCCTTAGATCTAAGCCCTAAACCCAAAGCCCTAAGATCTAAGCCCTAAACACTAAAGTGTAATGTTTTTGCTTCAGTTTGCAATAGGTGTTAAAAGGAATACATGAAGAAGAATCAATACTAGGCTCGAAGCTCTTCTACACGTAACCTAAATTGTAAGCACTAGGCCCTAAGCCCTAACCCTAACCCTAACCCTAACCCTAACCTAACCTAACCTAACCCTAAACCAGAAGGTTCTGCTTCCAATTCTGCAGCATTAAGGAAAGGAATATTCCTTGCAAAAGGAAGGAACGAAGAGGAATCGACGCTGCGCTCTTCAACGTATTATGGGTTCGAAGCTCTTCAACATGTAAACCCTAAGCCCTGAGCGTTGAGCCCATAAGCCCAGAAGCCCGAAACCCTAACCCCTAACCCTAAACTGCTTATGTTTCAAATAAGCAGAGCAGGTGCGAAAGGAATATTCCCATTTGAAAGGAGCATCTCGCAAAACAAACGAAAAAAGAGAAGAAGAAGAAGAAGAAGAAGATGAAGAAGACGAAGAAGATGAAGAAGACGAAGAAGATGAAGAAGAAGAAGACAAAACCTATTTCCAGTACACAGACAGAGACGCAGATCGAACAACAGCAGCAGCAGCAGCAGCAGCAGCGCCATAGCTTCTCTCCGCCATAGCTTCTCTCCGCCATAGCTTCCACTACACAGACAGAGACGCAGATCGAACAACAGCAGCAGCAGCAGCAGCGCCATAGCTTCTCTCCGCCATAGCTTCCAGTACACGGACAGAGACGCAGATCGAACAACAGCAGCAGCAGCAGCGCCATAGCTTCTCTCCGCCATAACTTCTCAGGTAGGGAAGACAGACTCCTCTCTCCTTCTTTTGCTTCTCTCGTTTCTGCGTTTCCTGTGTTGTTTTCTTTGCTTCCTTCTCCTGCCGTTCTGCTAGTCTGTCTGCCGCTACTTCCCGTGCCATGTTTTGTTCTGTTGTTATGTGCTGTGCACAGAAACCATCGCCGTTTGCACCTTTCTCCTGTTGCCCGCTCCATCGCCGTAAGCCTGCAGAAACGATACGCTCGAGGACTCTATTCGATCACTCGATCGGATGATCGAATCAGAGTCCTCGAGAATGTCCGTTTCTGCAGAAACGATCGTCGTCGTTGTCTCCTTCTTCTTGCTAGCATCTGCTCATGCTCACACTCACAGCTGCTGTTTGTACATCCACTGCTGAGTGTTTTCTACAGTTGTTTGTTTCGGAGAGAGAGCCCTAAAGTCATTAAAAACGCCTCGAGAATTAGACGTTTTAAATGGTCCTCCCAATAGACACTTCGAAGAATTTCCCCCCGCACAATCCATTACAGTGTTGCAAGATCATCGATCACATTTGGATCTAATTTGGAATCATGCGACAGAGAATCGTGGATCCACCAAAAGCAGGCCATACAATAAGAGAACCATCAAGACTCTTCTAATCTCTCACTGGCCTAAACTTGGTAGATCATTATTATTATGTGCGGTGCCGTCACAACAGAAACACATTACATTTTGATGAGGTCTATTATTCCATACTGTTTATTCCGTTAGATTTGAGCCGTTGGACCCGTCCTTCTCCACGTCACATCTCGGATTTCTTCGCATCTTTTTATCGTACTTCGCATTCGCAATTCGCGGTTGTGAAATGAAAAGCAGCGCAATTCATAGTTCACGCGTATGACGAATAGCGTAAGGAAGCATCGGTTTCCTCATATCTATGTGGTAATAATGCCCATTTTACCCACATGCTTTGTAAGCATAGTTCTTCACCTCCTGCTATTGCAATTTTCATATAGATTGGGTTGAATTATTTCTGTGAGATGGTTATTTGAATAGTAACCAACACATCAAAAGCACATGGATTTTGCTGGTGTATTCTCTGTGCATGTATATGGGACGGTGTCCTATTCTTTCTGATTGTGATGTGTGTGTGTGGATTTTATATATGCTCATCCTGAATGTTCATTGTATTTAATTATTTGCTTTTTTTTTCATAATCTGTTTTTTGCCTTGGGTTGCCAATCTTTTGTCATCTTCTTATTTGCTTTTAGGTTTGTTTAGAGATATCCCTCTCTCTGTTTTGTTTTTAGAGTTCTTTTATGTCCTTTTTTTTATTGGCTTGGTTCAATGGAAATTGTGATTTTTAAGATGATATAGATAAACACAAATGTATACTATTGTATATCTATATATATGTATTTATTATTGCTACGTTTTTTGTTCAATGATTGTTATGTGTATTCCATATTCTAACATTAAGTAAAATTGAGTTGACACACATGTACTTGTATCGTGTGTATCTCTAAGCCTTGTACACAAGGATACACATATTTCTAGTGCTTAATTTTGGGAAGTAATTTACATTTGATTGTTTGGCAGTGATTTTGCAATGTTTCCCTTTCGTCACAAACAAGTCGAAGATTTAGAAGAACAAAGTGAAACGAAACGAAGAAAAGTAGGGGGCCAATCTCCTAGGCATCCTAGTTCACTTCCACCAAGTGCTTTAACCAAAGACACATTTTTATTAAAATATCCCTTTATTAAGTTGTCTCGCCCGAATAATGTAGGGAAGTTTTCTACTTTAGAGTTTATAGATTCAGAAGCATTAGTCATTTTCATAGATTACATATACTTAACAATAGAATCACACAAAGGATATTGGTATTCAGTAGATGGCTTAGCGTTTTCTAAGGAGATGAGTAGTAGACCACTTGAGCTTAGTTTTTTTGAATGTTTTGCAAAACTATCAAAATCTTTTTTTTTATATAAAGAAAGTAAAAGAAAAAGCCTAGGTTTAGAGACAGGGCAACCACAAATAGATGAAGAGGAGATAACTCCGACATATTTAGAAGTGAGAGAAAAGAGAGAGCTTGATGAAGGAAGCAGTTCTGGAAGCAGTTCTCAAAGTAGTTATCGAAGCAGTTTTGAAGCTGTTGAAGGATTAATTTTGAATTACGAAGGACATATCGCAAAAGGTGTCCACGGCGTCCCAGATATGACAATAAGGACTTTTGCAAAGGGATTTTTAAGGGGAAGAGATAATAAATTTGAAGAAACAACGGTGCAAGCAGCTTTAAGAATGAAAAAATTAAAGACTACTGCCATTGTAGAGTTTAAAGATGATTATTTGGTAAGTCTTTTAATATTTCTTTATACTAATGTCAACATTATTTTTTGAAAATTTTCTTTTAGGTTATAAAAATATACAAAAGGGCACAAACATATTCATATGCGTGGATAAATATAAACATGATGTATGGATAAATGTAAACATGATGTATAGATGTACAATATGTGAAGTGAGGTATATGTATGTATTCATGAATGTGATATGTGTATCATGTGTTTAAATGTGTGAAGCATGCAAGGATATTTGTATGTGTGCATGATTGGTATATGTATGTGAATAGGTGATTTGCGTGGATAAATGTGTGTGTAGGCATATGCAAGGGATGAATGTTTGTGTGAATTATATTGATGCACAGATGGATGTATGCAACCATGTGATATGTGATGTGGCTGTGTAAATGCATAAATGTAGGTAGAAAATTGGGAAATTGTGTACGGATAGATTTATGTAGGGAAAAGATAGGTCTATTGATGCATGGAGATAATCAAATTTGATTTTTTTATGATGTTTCTTAACCTTGTAGATTCGATTGTCTGAGTCGGCCTACTTTCAAGCTTCGGCATATGCAATTGAGCAAGCATTGGAAAATTTGGATTTACATAGAGGACAAGAAATCTCTCTATTACTATGTGGAAATGAAGTATGGCGTTGTGGCACTTTGATAGTAAATAATGTTTTTACAATCGCAAGCGATGGTACAGTCCAAGTCGATGAAGATGAAAATAGGGGTGAGTGTGAAAAGGTTCTTCAGGAGAAGGTTGAACAACTTCGCAAGTATATGTCAGATTCTGAAGTGACCTATCATCCTGGAAGGCATGCAATTGGAGAATTGCGAATCAAAGAACAGGTAAGTGTTATTTTAGTGTTTTTTGGTAATAATATTATTTATTTTGTTTATATTTTTTAAATATTATGATTAAATATTAAATATTGTGATCTTATTTTTATGACCAAGATATTTCTTGGGCTTTATCTTAAGTGTTTCAAAATATAATTTTTTATTAATCAACTTGTTTTAATACTAATATTGTTTTTATAATTAGTTAATAATATTTTGTTTTTAGTATTTAATTGTTATAAAGTTATAACTTTGTGTGATAAGTTTATAATTATGTCTTGCTATGTGTTTTAATTCTTTTAAACTTATTGTTATAATAAAAAGATTGAATTGTTAAATTACATTTGGATGAATTAGGTATATAAAAGGGCGTGGTCTTATACGAATATTTTGTATGAAAATTATTTATTTATACAATCCTTGCTACGAATTACTCTCGGTGATTCAATTTTGAAGGTCAGTAAAGATTGAAATTTTAAATAATTTAAGTTATTGGACAAGGAAATGTTTAAAAAGGTTATAATAATATGTTTTGTTATGTAGATCAATGCCGATGATGCACGTCAAATTATACAAATATGTAAGGAGGAGGACTCGCGCATTTTAGAGGAAATCAATAAATGTGGTGATATACAACTATACAATGTTAATGCTTGGAAACGATTGACTAATTAATGTACTCGAACTCTGTTTATTATGTAAAGTGATCTTTTTTGCTTTGGATCAAGTGCAATTACTTATTGTAGGTCGTGTACTGGAATCATTGATCTTGCACAAGTTGTTTTTATTTAGCTTGTGCAAAATGACCCAACAGTTGTGGAACCAAAGTCTTTCGAGAGACAACCAAGTATAGACTCACAAGCTAAATTGGCTAGTAAGTTAGATCGTTTGTAGCACCAAGCAAGTTCCAAAATATATTGTTAGAATGTGATTTGTTAAGGTCTCGTCTCGATGGTAGAAGTAAACAATGTACCAACCAAAATAAAACATGGGAGGTCTGAGTGGAAGATGCATCCACAAAGCAGTCTTACGAATGAACGGGAGACCCTCAGAGACATTGTCACGCAGTTCACAGAAAGAAGATAGTGGCTCACATTTGATCATCCTTGTAAGTACTTCACCATTGCCAGTGGAGTTTCTACGTTTCGGTGCAATTCACATGCACAAGCATTCGATAATTGCCGGTCCCATACAATCCAAGTTTGGTAATTATGATACATAACCCTAAATCTGCGCGTTTATGCTTAAGGATGATAAGTATGAAAAGGTATAGGGTTTAGGGTTTAGGAGATGATACCCTAACCCCTAAACCCGAATTGGTATGACTCACAAGCATAAGCATATGATTATTGTCGGGTCATACCATGAAGGTATGGTAATTATGGGTTCAAAGCTCTTCTACATGTAACCCTAAATCATACGGCTTAAGCCCCAAGTCCTGAGCCCTAAGCCCTAAACCCTAAACTCTAATGTTTTGCTTCAGTTCTGCATTAGGTGAGAAAGGAATAAAACGAAGAGGAATCACTACTAGGTTCAAAATTCTTGTACATGTAACCCTAAACCCTAAGCCCTAAGCCTTAAGCCCTAAACTGTAATGTTTTTGTTCCGTTTCGCAATAGGTGTGAAAGAAATAAACGAAGTGGAATCAATACCAGGTTCGATGCTCTTCTACACGTAACCCTAAATTCTATTTTTGCTTCAGCCCTGCAATAGGTGTGAAAGGAACAAAGCTCTTCTACATGCAACCCTAAGTTTCTAAGCCTTAAGCCCTAAAACCCTAAGCCTTGAGCCCCACACCCTTAGCCTCAATCCCTAATCCCTAGGTCCTCAACCCTAACCTAACCCTAAACCATAAGGTTCTGCTTCAATTCTGCAGCATGCGTGAGAGGAATATTCCTTGTAAGAGGAATAAACGAAGAGGAGTTGATACCGCCCTCTTTAGTGTATATGGGTTTCGAAGCTCTTCTACATGTAACACTAAACCCTAAGCCCTAAACCCTGCACCCTGCACCCTAACCCTAAATTGTAAGCTTTAGTTTCAAACTATGCAGAACAAGGTGCGAAAGTTATATTCCCTTTTGAAAGGACGGGTTTCGAAGCTCTTCTGCATGTAGCCTTGAACCCTAGGCCCTAAGCCCTAAACCCTGCGCCCTGCACCCTAACCCTAAACTGTAAGGTTCAGTTTCAAGCTATGCAGAACAAGGAGCGAAAGGAATATTCCCTTTGGAAAAGATGGGTTTCGAAGCTCTTCTGCATGTAGCCCTAAACCCTAAACCCTGCGCCTTGCACTCTAACCCTAAACCCTAAACCCTAAACCCTAAGCCCTAAACCCTGCGCCTTGCGCCCTAACCCTAAACCCTAAACCCTAAACCCTAAACCCTAAGCCCTAAACCCTGAGCCCTAAACCCTGAGCCCTAAACCCTAAACCTAAGCCCTAAACCCTAAACCTAAGCCCTAAACCCTAAGCCCTAAACCCTAAACCCTAAACCCTAAACCCTAAGCCCTAACCCTAAACCTTAAACCCTGCACCCTAAACCCTAAACCCTAAGCCCTAACCCTAAACCCTAAGCCCTAACCCTAAACCTTAAACATTGCGCCGTAAACCCTAAACCCTAAGCCCTAACCCTAAACCTTAAACACTGCGCCCTAAACCCTAAACCATAAGCCCTAACCCTAAACCTTAAACACTGCGCCCTAAACCTTAAACACTGCGCCCTAAACCTTAAACACTGCGCCCTAAACCCTAACCCTAAACTGGAAGCTTCAGTC
>JBBBWG010032641.1:88914-105649 GCA_037176905.1 Azolla pinnata
CCCTAAACCTTAAACACTGCGCCCTAAACCTTAAACACTGCGCCCTAAACCCTAACCCTAAACTGGAAGCTTCAGTCTCAAATAATGCAGAACGAATATTCCCTTTTGAAAGGAATCAGTGCCGCCCTCTCGTGAAACAAACGAAAAGAATAAGAATAATAATCAGTAGTACACGAGAAGAAGAAGAAGAAGAAGAAAGAAGAAGAAAGAAGAAAGAAGAAGAAGAAGACAGACCGTGGAAATAACAGACGAAACTGTGCTTGATACACAGAACAGAGACGGAGGAGACGCGAGCAGATCGACGACAGCAGCAGCGCCATAGCTTCTCTCCGCCATAGCTTCTCAGGTAGGAAAGACGGCTGCTCTCTCCTTCGTTTGCTTCTTTCGTTTCGTTGTTTCTTGCGTTTCCTGTGTTGTTTTCTTTGCTTCTTCTCCTGCCGTATGCTGTTCTGCCGCTGCTTCCCGTGCCATGTTTGTTCTGTTGTTGTGCGCTGCACAAAAAGCCATCGCCTTTTGCACCTTTCTCCTGTTGCCCGCCTTCTTCTTCTTCTTCTTCTTCTTCTTGTCGTAGCTCCGTCGGTAGTGAAAGGCGCCGGATTTCTCCAAGCCGCCTTTCTCGCAAATCCTTTTTCTTCCGAAAAGAAATCGGTGCCTGAATAGCTCGCGTTTGAATAGGCGCTTGCAGGCTTTAGACTGTTGTTTTGCATCCGCTGTTGATTGATTTTGCTCTGCATGCATACACTTGTTTTAGAGAGCCCTCGAATTGTTTCTCGATCGATGCCTTCGCCGCGGATGGAAACAGGTTGAAGCAGCTACGCGATGCTTTCCGGTGATTCTTCGCTCATATTCTCACCCTTTCTGTGAATCGATGCTCTCGAAGTTGCCGTTCCTTGCTCGATGCTGTCTTTGTTCATCAAATGGGCATAAAACAGTACGATTAATAGTTTACGTATTTGAAATTCAGTGTAAAAGCCATCTTTTTTTGCATCTATGTTGAAGAATGATCCCCATCCTCTCCACGTATCGTTGAATCTCGGATTTGTTCACGCCTTACTATCGTAATTCACATGCGTAATTCGTGGTTGCAAGTGCGAAGCAACACGATTCGTAGTTCACGTGTACGACATGTAATGTAAGAAAGCATCGTTTTTCTCATCTATATGGTAATAATGCCCATTTTCCCCACATGTTTTGTAAGCATAGTTCTTCACCGCGCACTGTTGCAATTTTCATATAAACTGGGTCAAACTATTTCTGTGAGATGATTATTTGAATAGTAGCCAACACATCAAAAGTACATGGTTTCTGATGGTGTATTCTTTGTGCATGCGTATAGGACAGTGACTTATGATTGTGAATTCAGAACCTTCATATGTCTATTTATTCAAGTTTTGAATCATAATATTTACTGTACATGTTTTCGATCGTGGATTCATATCTCCCATGTTTTCATCCAGTCGCACTCGACATTAGTGGAGAGGACATAAAACAGGCTAAACTGAGACTGCGAACTGGGGAGCCTTTAGAATTTCTTTCTTCTTCACATTTCCCAACCATCAAGTGTAGACCGAGCTACACATACGAAAGGTACATGGTTTCAACAGACCATTATGGCCACTGCTACTATGGCCACCGCTGTTGGAGCTGCAGCTCTCTTGTACTATGCACTGAAGCGGCAGGTTGTTGAGAATGCATCGGAGGTTCCTGAAGGTGTCTCTTCATCTGGAACAGTCTCAACAAGGGCTCGAGTTAGGTTGGGGCTTTCACGCCATGCTCCTTCCACGTGGTTTGAAGCCATCACTACCCTTTCTGAGACATTAAGATTTACGTATTCAGAGACTCTGGGGAAATGGCCAATCGCAGATCTGGCATTTGGCATCAATTTTCTGATGAAGCGCCAGGTGCTGATTTCCAGTCACCTTTTGTAGAAACATGGAACGTTGTCTTGGGTTTGTGTGGAATCTGATGAGCATTTGATGCTATAGGGACAATTACAAGCTGCCAGTATTTATGTGGGCGAAAAAAGTGAAGAGCTGAAAGGTCCTGAAATTCTTGCTGAAATTAAGGAGTTCATCCACCTGATTACTGCTTGCATGCATTTTTCAAAGAAGCCTTTCCCACAATTTCTAGAGGCTACAGGATATTCCCAGGAATGTGTTCTTCTGCAAGAAGCCAAAGCAGGGGTATGCTTCCTTTACTCTCCATAAATGAGAGATATATTAACGAAGGTCAATATTTATGTCATCAGAAGATCAAAAGTGACTAAGATCCAAAATGCAACTGCATGAAATGAGATCTGGAAGTTCCATCTTTTCAAATATTTTAAAGGCCGAAATATAATGAGGTCAAATTAGCTGCATCCATGAAGTATCTGACACAAGTGCTTATAAGATCTGATAACAAATATAAAGAGAAGTTACTCATAATTAACCTAAGGTAAGTGAAACAAATATGTAAATGATTTCATAAGCGAGGTTGATGTTATTAGTCTTGGGCATTGGGTTGCTCAAAAGAGGTATTCCTCTCTATTTTCCTGTTTCAAGCTGCTTAGCAGATGGGCAGCAGTATGTGATTGGCCATTTCATAGTACCTAAATAGTTTTGTTCTAGCTTGCCATCAAATTGTGTGGTGTGCAGAGCCCTCCGACAATAGATTATATTTTAATAAAAGATGTGTAATTGAGATTATCATGTAAAAAATGCAGAACATGACACTAAATAAAACATTGATATTTTCCCAGCTTTTGAAACCAGCTTTTACAGTATTGGTGGACGATAAGTTGGAGTGCATACTCTTATTGATAAGAGGAACACACAGTGTGAAAGACACATTAACTGCTGTAACAGGAGCGGTTGTTCCATTTCATCATACAGTTCTTGATGAAAATGGTGTCAGCAATATTGTTCTTGGGTATGCACATTGTGGGATGGTTGCAGCTGCAAGGTGGATTTCCCAGCTTGCAATTCCAATTCTATTGCAAGCCCAAAAGGACTATCCAACCTATAAGCTGAAGGTATGGTGCTGTTAATCAGGATTCATATCTGGATCTCGTGTATTGTTCAATTGAATTGATTGTCTTAATACTGCATAATATGATTTAGTTTATTCATACAGGGACACACTAGGTTTTTTAAAATAACTGTAGGTAGTGATCTGTCATGCATATCTTATTGCGAACTATCCAATGTATTAGCTGAAGATATGCAGGCAAACCATACGTTACAGTTAGTCAAGATTCAGGTCGGGGGTGGGTGGATTTCATGTATTGTCCATTTGAATTTATTGTGTCAATGCCACATTATCTCGTTTATCTTATTATTATGGGGACAGACGCTGCTTGTAAAAGAAAAGCTTTGCTCTTATCTATTCACTTGCTCTAAGAAGTAATATTCTGCCACTTAAGAGTTGATGGTTGTTTCAATCATATCTCTTATCATGGAAACAGCCGTTCTCATAGTGATTTTGTGCCTGTGGCTATAAATTTCTTTTGCATTAAATGAACATAAATATAAAGTAGCTATTAATCATATGTCCCTGATTACCATGAATACACACATAAATACAAGAGGGTAATCAGAAAGTCCAGAATTTTAATAATATCCATATGCTAGCAGAGAATAAATCTTTACTTATGGACATGAATTTCTGTCATTGGCCATAGTCTTATGTATTCTAGATTGATGATTCTCAAACCCATGCTGAAGTCCAGACTATTCTTCTCGCTTGTTTGGAAGTGACCTTTAGTGTATAGTGTATAGTTTGAATGTGACTCTATTTATGTGTGTTTTACATTGAGTTTAGAAAATAAAACATGGATTTGTTCGAACTGACGGTGTAGATAGTTGGTCATTCATTGGGAGGCGGAACTGCAGCATTGCTCACATATATTCTCCGTGAAAGGAGGGATTTCTCTTCAGTCAATTGCACTTGCTTTGCTCCAGGTATGAACGGTCCGTTTTCCTGCTGAAGGATGTCTAGTGTACATGAATCATCTGTTCTCTTAAAACATTTTTTTCATCGAATCTGTATTCCAGCTGCGTGCATGACGTGGGAACTGGCAGAATCAGGGAAACCATTCACTACTTCGGTAGTCAATGGATCGGACATTGTGCCGACTTTTTCAGCTGCATCCATGGATGATCTACGTGCAGAAGTGAGTATTACTTTTCAGTCTTGTCCTAGGATGTGCATAAAAAATGAGAAACTCTAATGCCATCTGAGTCTGCCTATTGAGTTTCGTGTTCATATTTGTTTGTTTATGTTTAAAAGATTTACTTCATTGTCATCTTCTCGATAGCAGGTTACTGCATCTGCTTGGATCAATGATCTTCGAGAACAGATCGAAAGAGTGCAGTTTCTGAAAACATTCATGCGGTCAACATCAGCTCTAGGCAGTCGGATCTCATCCATTTCAAGGCCTCTCTATCCCTATCTAGAAGATGCTGCAAAAGCAGGAGTGGCAACATTGAAACCTGTGTCAAGTGGAACACAGGTTTGATTGATAACTATTATGAGGAAGGAGTTCAAGAGAACCTAAAAATACTTTCTGAGCCGCCTGTTAAGTTAACAAGTGTTTTGGGGGACATGCTTATCCAAATGTTAAAATCTTTGAAAACAATTGTTAAGTAGAAATTGGTTGGTTTTACAGGTTGTGATGAGACGTGCTCAGACTGTTGTGAAGTCTGTAGTCAGGACACGGCCATCTCTCAGGCTCCCTGGCTGGTCATGTATGGGGGCACGTCAACGCACAGTCGCCATACAACATTCGTCCACAAATGCTGAAGAGGTTGGGATGGTTAAAAGATCAGATGAGATTAGTGTGATTGAGAGTAGGCAACTACTTCATGGGTATACAGCTAGTAGCTCAGCTGATGGATTAGCAATATACCACGAGGAAGAAGGTCGAGGTTGCACTCATGCCAGTGACAATGTGATGCTCCGGGAGTCTCTTGACCAGCCATACAACGATGAAGAAGAAGAAGAAGAAGAATTAGACTTGAGAGATAGTCTCACCGAAAGAAGTGAGGAGGTCCTTACTCAAGAGCGTTTACTCCAGCGTTTGGAGAATGAACTAGACTGGGAGGACCAAGCCGAGTCGAGCATCAATGAAAGGCGGCAAGAGGAGGAAGAGGTAGCAAAGAAGCTGACACAAGAGGAGGAGGAGGAGGTGGCAGAGAAGACGGCAAAGGTGGGGAGTAGTTGTATTGTTACCGATGCCAAAGCCCAAGGCAGGGAGCTGAATAGGTTCTATCCACCTGGCCGGATCATTCACTTGCTACCAGTAGTAGTGATGAGTCTTGTCGATGAGGAAACTACCGAGAACAGTGTCGAGGGTACTGATCCCACAGCATCGACATCTGAAGGAATGCTCAGAAGTGGTTCGCGTGTGGGCGTGTTTGCCACAGAACGTGCGCTCTACGGCAGGGTTCATCTTTCTCGCACCATGATCAACGATCACTACATGCCGAATTACCGAAGGATGATGGAAACCTTTGTCAGGGAATGCGAACAAGAAGGCGATGCCGATACTCGTTGATCTTCTTCTACAGGGGTTTTAATCTGGCACCGATGATGATGCCAACCAGTAATTAAACTGAGATTCATATATATAGAAGTATAAATAAAGAAGCAAGTAAATAAACAAAAGGAAAGGTTGCAATGGAGGAACTCTTTACTTGTATTGCAAATATCTTGAGAAAGCCACGGACAAAGCTGCGTGAACGAGGAGTTGCTCTGTTCTTGATGTACAGTTAGTTCATTTGTCTTTTAAGAGTCCATTCAAGCTGTTGAAGCTCTCATCCAGCTCAACAGCTTGTTTTGTTCACAAATCTCAACTAGATTGTAGGGTGTACAATTCTTTTTTGGGATAGGAAGTTTAGCCTCGTGCAAACTCGGCCTTGTGTTTTTGATTCTACATTCTTGGGTTTTCAGGGTGAATGTTAAACTGTCCTCAAGGCTTCTTGACCGAATGATAATTAGGGTTCTGATTAGAGAATTGAAGGACTTTCTTAGCGATCAATTTGGGTTTTCTTTGTTTTACCCCATATGCGCCTTACACGTATGTTGGCTATCCCAGAAGATGTAACTATACGTGATTCTATTCTTGCCCGTACCTTAGAGAGGTCACTAAACTATTATTATGCGCATTTGAGCAATTCGGTTTCTCAATTGCATCTATTTGAGTAAGGACGGGGTCGAGATGATAAACCCTAAACCCTAAATCCGATCGTATATCTAAACCCTAAACCCTAAACCCTAAATCCGATCGTATATCTAAACCCTAAACCCTAGACCCTAAATCCGATCGTATATCTAAACCCTAAACCCTAAACCCTAAATCCGATCGTATATCTAAACCCTAAACCTTAAATCCTAAATTCGATTGTATATCTAAACCCTAAACCCTAAATCCGATCGTATATCTAAACCCTAAACCCTAGACCCTAAATCCAATCGTATATCTAAACCCTAAACCCTAAATCCGATCATATATCTAAACCCTAAACCCTAAACCCGAAACCCGAAACCCTAAATCCGATCGTATATCTAAATACTAGTTAGTATTTGCGCTTGTATCCGTATTCGGATCGACATTTGCATCTGTATCTGTATCTGTATCTGCATCTGTGCAGTCTGTAGTTGTAATTTTTGTTTTAAAATCTGCGTCTTGTATTTGCATCTGCATCTGCATCTGGATTTGTAATCAGTCAAAATCTCTTCTCTGTCTAAATGTGTAGTTATGGAAAACATGGAGCTCACTTCTCGCAATTTCTGCTCGCGATTTTTGTCTTCCTGTCGGCAGCTCTGCGCGTAGTTGCAGGAAACCCTACGTGCGACGCTGGAGCAGCGACGCCGAAGCTGAAGCTGCAGCTGGAGGTCCGAGCAACACGAGAGGAAGATGAACTCCGTCGCAGAGAGACGGCTCCGACCCCTTTGGGATGCCATAGACTCCAGGCAGTACAAATCTGCCCTGAAACTCGCATCCGCTCTCCTCACCAAGCATCCGGATTCAATCTATCTCCTGGTAAGGACTGCTTCACTCTCGCTCTCTCTCTATTCCTCGTCCTTCCTCTGTGTTTGTCCGCTGGTGTGTTTGCGCTCTCTTTCCCTTGCTTTGCTTGAAAAAGCTCACGGCTTTGTACAATTCCGGTCCTCAAAACGAATCCTGCATTCCTCTCTTCTCTCCATTGTGCTAGTTTTTCTGTCCAAACCAGGAAAATCAAGGAGGATACAAGCAGTTTCGATGTCACAATCAGCAGATAATTTTGAACGGAAAACCGTCAATTTTAGCAATCTAGCTGTGAATTAATGCATTCGTGTGTAAATATGCGTGTACATTCTTTTAATAGGCAACATAAAAATACTAAAGGCCTCTATGTTGTGCTCCGAGAAAGTGTATTGAAAGATGCTGTGATTCCTTAAGAATGCATGCTCTCTATAGATATATGCCTTCATCAAGGATTTTGCTCACATCCTTCAACGAAAATTGCAAATTGACAGTCCTCTCCAAATGATACTTAACCTGTGGATTGTACTTTGGGCATCGGTATGTAGCTTTCTTGCCGAAGATATTTTTAAGAAGATGAAAAAAACAAATCGTTTTTCGATGAAAACACTCCAGTGGGGCTAATTAAATCCGTTTTAGGGCATATTGGTATATGAAGGATTTAATTTTTCCCTCTGTATAGCTCCAAATTCCTGTAGACGAGTAAAAACTTCAAGTGATAAGTTTGCCATATGATGTTAATGCTTCTTTGTTGCTATTGGCTTTTACAGCCAAAATATCAAGCCGCTAACTTCAAAATAGTCCATAAGACTAAATCAATCTAAAATCAATATTATTGAACGTCTTCTGAGGTAACATATGACAGAAGTTGTGAACAAGTCAGAAAGTGGTTTATATTATAGGGTCTCTTCTCTTTGCATGTTCTGGATACAAGCATGAATCCTGCAAAATATTGCTTAAGAGATTTTAAATACAAAAGGCTCTGTAATGGCACACTCCATAATAATAATGATGACGATGACGACGACGACGACGGTGGTTTTGGATACTAACGCAAATATGCGGAATTTTGTGTGAACAGGTGTGATAACGGAATACCGTTTAGATACTGGTAATGCTAGTGAACGGTTTGGATAAAAACTCAAATCCAGCATTTTGTATTTGGTTTGTTGAATGTGTTTAGAAGCTATGTGTACTCATTAACTTGAATTCTGTGTATAATCTCCTTTTCCTTTACCTGTTTTTTATTGAGCTTGAGTTATCTTTTGTATGAGGAAAGCTTCTGTGTTATACTATAAATGCAGATGTTAAGATATATGTTACTCCATTTCCTTCACCACAAAATAATAGTTTGTTATTGTTGAAGTAGATGTATATATGAGCCCTACATTCATTCATCGTGTTAGGTATTGAAAGCTTTGGTTTTGGAGAGGCTGGAAAAGCCCGAGGAAGCTCTTACCTTGTGTGAACAAGCAAAGGCGTCAGAGCCAACAGATGATCTCACATTAAGCACGTTACAGATTGTGTTTCAGCGGCTAGGCCACTGTGAGTGTAGAAAGTAAAATGGGAGTACAATGCTAAAAATTCATAATGTCTTATGGAAACTGACTTGCTTTTGGTAGCTGAACAAGCAACAACCTGCTATGAGAAAGCCTGTAATAAGACCCCCAATAACATTGAGTTGATGATGGGTTTATTCAACTGCTATGTCCGAGATTATTCTTTTTTGAAGCAGCAGCACGTATGTCGATTATCTCATTATAATATACTAGATTTCTTCTGCAATTCACGTTTCAACTTCTTGCAATAAGTTGTGTATAACATATTGTCCTCTTTAGGTAGCTATGAAGATGTACAAGCTCTTTGGTGAAGAGCGTTTTTTATTGTGGGCTATCTGCAGCATCCAATTGCAGGTCATGTGATAGAATTTTTTCGGCAGTTAATATATAAATTCCATAAAGGAGCGGCATATGCTAATTAGGTTATATCATAATTGCCAAGGTTCCAGGTTTATTGTGGAAATGGAGATAAAACATTGTTGTCATTGGCAAAGGCTTTACTTAAAAAAAGGCTAGATACCCATGGCTTTGAGGAACTTGAAGGTTTTTATCTTCTTGACTTCTCCTTAAGAGATGTAAAATAGGAAATTTGGGTAACTTCATATCACATAACAACCCCTTCTATTTTATAGAAATTACTAATAAAATCATTGTGTGGACAGCATTATTGATCTATATCTCGCTATTGGAATATGAGGGGAATTATGTATCTGCAGTAGATATCCTCTCAAAAAAGCCTGGTGAGCTTTTCAGCATTATAAATGACAAACTGAAGTTGAAGGTGAGTATCTGTCAAGGGGAGTTCTCTTTTTTCATTCAACCAATCTGTTTATTTTGTAAGGCAGCTTATCAAATTTTTCCTGGTGTGCGATTTGTCCACAAGCTGCTAGGGTAAGCTGTTGCTTTTGTCACACCAATACGAGCAAGCTGCTCATGTCTTCCTAGAGATTTTGGAGACAAGGTATAAATTCTGTTTCCTTCTCTGATTATCACATTCCACAGTGCTAAATAGTGTAGTCATATGTGTGAATTATGCAGCTAGTACAGCTGGTTTATTTTTGCTAATATAGGATTATATGCTCTAAGGTCACAGCATTTCCTTAGTTTTTTGCCCCTGGTGTACACTGTAGTGGTCTTGATTCTCGTTTTCATTTTGAGAATCTCCTTGTTCTTTCACTCAGTGAGACATACTAGATGCAATTGGACATACATGGCACTCTGTAATTTTGGAAACATTTTGACACATTTGGACATCTTTTCTCATACCAAATTTCTTGACGGGAGCAGCCCAGATGATTGGGTTGCATGTATGCAATATCTAGATGCCACATTGGAAATTCCAGCTTATGTGTCATCTCAATCTGATGCTGTGGTAGATCATGCTAGCGCACGAGTGTTCAAAGCAAGTACCCAATTATCATATGAAGAGGTATGGTTATAGTTTCTGGACAACATTTTTATAAGATGCATTTTAGGATGATGCTGAGCTAGTGGCTATGTTATAAACAGGCAGAGGCAAGGCTTCAACATGCACGTGCCATCCTTGAGAGATTGCAAAATAAGGATGACCATGAGCTAAGAAGAGGACCCTTCATTGGGAACATTGAGGTTGAGAAAAGGCGTTTCCTCATTGAATTTGAACACAAAAACCATAGTATTACTTGCAGCAATGTATGTGCTGCTATAGTTGAGTATTTTGAAAGGTATGAAGCTTTGATTGACCAAGCCTTTTTCTCATAATATATACATATCCGAGCGATTCATGTTAAGCTTACTTACACAGATTTGGCCACATGGTGAGCTTCACGTCCGACATCAAGCGCTATTTAGAGTTCGTGCAAAAATATTCTTCTGAGGGCCTTGTCGACCATCTATACAAAGCTTACAGTAAAGATGAAGGCAACAACTCTGTATATATGTTGAGAAAGAAGATCAGCTTGTTCCAGGTTGAGATGCAACTTGGATTACTGGCAAAGAGTTCAAACAAAGGTTTGTCAAATATTTCGATTCATACATATATCTCTGTACCATGTTATCGTTTTACTTCTATAATTCAGAAGTCTAAGCTCACACGGAGTAGAATGCCAACTCACTTCTCAAATGCCAGAATTAATTATATCTCAGAGTTTCCTTGTCCTTCCTATAAATATTGTAAAATCTAGTGGCTATAGCAATATGCCGTGTAAAGAAGAAAATGGTTCTTCACGCATTTGGGCTTTGGTGTGCATCAATTTGCAATGGTTTAGAACACATCAACTAACAATATGTGTAAACACAACTAATAGTCATTTTTTGGTTTCACATATTATCTGGTTTGAATTTTTTTGTGCAGATTTACTAGCGAAAGGTCTTGATATTGCAAAGCTCTATGTGACTGGGTTGAAACATTCAAAACATCTAGATCCACAAGAGTGTCTGCATGGAGAAGAATCACTCACAATAGCCATTTCTCTATTGATTCAGGTAAGATTTCTGTCTAGGGTGTACGATTGAGCTTTGGACCTATATCCTAATGCCTATGAAACTTTTGCTGAACTTGGAAATGAACATAAACATTGTAATGTATCTGTATATATGCAATAACAAGTCTTTTTCATTCACAGATGTTTTTGCGCACGAAAAATCCTGGATATGTTTTTGAATCAATCTTGCTCTTAGAGTTTGGTCTCGCAGTGAGAAAGTAAGTCATAAGACACTTGCTCTTATTTTAATTCCATGCACACAAAGCATCTGTCTTAGATGTTCCAATGATCATTTCTAAGTTAATTGCATTTTCTGTACTTGTTTATCATGTCTATGGGTGCATATATGGATTACATTGAGGAAATTGTTTATATGTATGCATTGAGGCATCTATAATTCTGTCTGGAGAGAAGTTCAATTTTCTGAATACTTTTGGGTTACTAGGCTGAGACTACACTATATGATGAATTTGCACACATGAATTTTGATACTGGCAGTTTGCATGGTGCATCACAGTGAATTTACAAGTACATTTACATATGCCAGCTATACTTTCTAAAATTAGTCGGTGATATTATAACTTTCAGGTTTTCTTCCCAGTATAAGATAATGCTTACAAGTCTGTATTCAACATTATTTTGTTCTGCTACAGCTTTTTCATGGTAATCAAAGGTTGAAAACGAGCAGTTGCTTGGCAGTATAACATATTTCCACACGGCTGATTATCGTGCATGCATCCTGTTTGGCAGGTTCAAGACACTGGATATTAAGAACATTCTGATTGAGACTATGTCACACCATATGCTGCCGTTTCTAATCAAAAGTACACAATGGTCACTGTTGGATGTGATGCTGAAAGATATTGTCAAGTTTCATGATGATTATTTCAAAGAGGCTGCTGATCTTGTGATCTTGGCATATAGACACTGTAATTATTCTAAAGTATGTTCTAGGAGGAGTCTTCAGGCACTTGCTATTATTTTCTATTGAAATTTAGATTAAAAACTTATCAATTAAACTGTATATTTGGTTTACATTATGCAACTGGCAAGGATGTCTATACTTACATAGATTGTAAGTACATTTCCAGGTATTGGAGTTCGTTCAATTCAAGGAGAGGCTCCAGCATTCCCATACTCTTTTACTTGCTAAGATAGAAAATGCTATTTTACAGCTGAAACTGAAAGCTCAGAGTCCAGAGGAAGTAATGGTAAAATCTGTTGACTTTGTTATGGTTCACAATGAGCATTGAGAGAAAAGATGACATTTTTGCAAACTTTGATTAGGTAGCTTTTGGAAAAATACATTATGGGCTCGAAGCTTTAAATTGTGGGATGGATAAGGAGTTGGCTAGCATGTCATTTAATGAAGCTCTTGATACTCGACCCTGGTGGTCACCAACCCCGGATGAATGTACTTTGATAGGTATGAGAATGTGAAGCTATTTTCCAAATAAGGAATTCTGTTCTTTTATATATAGTAGCATATCTTTATAAATTGTTGAACAGAAACATGTTGGTAAGGGTATTGTAGAAAGTAAGTACTTGCCAAATAACTTATGCTCTCTCTCTCTCTCTCTCTCTCTTTCTCTCTCTCTCTCTCCTTGGGCGTTTAAAAGAAAATAAAAACTCTGAACAAAATTACAGGAATCTTCAGTTATGGTAATGTTTCGTATATCATTTGTGGATATAATAAATAAGCCTAAGGGTCTATTGATTTCAACTGTCTCAACTTTTTGAATTAACAGATGCTGCAAGTGGGGAATCAGCTTCAAATACGAGTGAAATCAAGGTATTATATCTATTGTTAATAGAGAAGCCAAGGCATTTGTAATCCGTTCTGCATGGTAATTAGCCTTTTTGTGCCGTCATGCCAAACTGTTTTCTTTATGCGTTTATAGGAAAGCCAGTTCCGGATTCATGAAAAGTGGCGCAACAAGCTACAAAAACGATCATTGCTTCCTCGGTTGATATATTTGTCTGTGAGTGCTATTGCTTTCAGGGGGTCGGGTAAGAGCATTGCTGATGGAGCAGCTCATATTGATGAGTTGAAAGAACTTGCAACAAAATATGGTACTCTACTTGGCATCACCTTGGACAAACTACAGGAAATCTCTGCTGATACTTCAGTATTGAGATCCGTCTGTATGGTAAATAATCTCTCCCTTGCTCACTTTTCGAAGGTGAATCTTAAATTAAACTTATGTAACTTACAACTAAAATTACTTATACCAAAAATCAAACCAGGAAGACTGCATGAGCAAATAATTGAACCTGAAAGAAGGATATCTGTGTGAGATAGTGTAAAAACGGAGGTTCGCAGCTAATACCATAATCATGATCACACAATCGCCTATGTGCTCAACATACAATGTTGTGTGTGAGATGGACCATACCAGTTGTAACTTCATAGGTGAACGGAGCTAATACCATAACACGATCACACCACTTCCCTGTGCTCCACATATAACAATGCCAGTTTTGTCATGTGGTCAAAGAATGCTAGAACAACCCAGAAATTGTTGCAATCCGCACAAAGACTGTATTGATCACCTTCAAAGCTAAACTGACAGATGCATATATTAAAGATGCATTCGGTCTTAAGTGATAAGGAAAAATTAACATTATTAACATTATTTTGCAGGAACATATCTCGGAGGCCTCAGACGTGTTCTCCCTGCTTTTGGCCTGGGTTGCCTATGGGATTGCATCAGGCCATTCTACTGAAACTCTGCACTGCTTGAATGAGCTCACAAAGTGTCTTATCTCCAAGCTTACAGATTGTATAATATCATCTAATCTCACTAATGAGGAGAAGCCTACCCAAGTGGACATGGTAGCATTATGGTCGTCTTTTCCTTGCCTCGTTTCAGTTGTAACAGAGAGCTTCACATGGTATGTTCTCTGTCTGTACTCTTGGATCAGAGGGGTGCAATCCACTAATAAACCTGGAAAGAAGAAGAAGAAAGGCGCAGCAGCAGCCCAAACAATAGGAGACACGTCAGCAGATTCTGATCTCCTCTCAGCTCTCCATAGATGCTGTCAAGATTTTGCATCTCAGTTGGAACAGTTGACATCATGGTTAAAACTACTATGTGAAGTGTCAAGTGTGAGCAATGAGAGTGAGTATGTAAATCTACTTGCGAATGGGACGGAAGTGAGCAGCATTGATGACGATTCTGTGAAGCCTGGTTTGCTCCTCCATGCGTTGTTGTTGCCAGATTCTTGGTCAGTGGATGAGGTGGGTGAGAGGATTGCATCCATATTTCAAAATTGGCAGCCCGACGTTGCATTTAATAAGATAACGGAAGGTCAGTCTGATGCGGCTCAGGATCTGATAGGCGTGTTATCTACAAGGATTACCACATTGCGGCTGGTTATGCCATAGACCTTAATCCCCCCAAAATGTGCGGAACAACTCTTGTTTTCCACAGTCTGTTGTAATAATGTGTGTGTTTCTTTGCTCAGCTGGAACGGAAGAGCGTCCGAATTATCTGTATCGTTGTCGTAATGAGAGTGATGATTGGCATCACCCAAGATTTTGACTCAGTTTATGAAATTAAACCACCCATTACATTACATGTTTTCTGTCTCTGGATTGAAATATTGCATTGCAACGCAGATCTTTTTTGGAAAAGTTTTCTGTAATTAGTCTTTTTTACCTGTATCTTTTTTCTCCGCGAAAATTTCATGAGCGTCTTGACAATGGGGCGCTTGGAAGTGTACTGGGCTTTAATCTGTTGTATATGCAGTGCATTGTAGGGAATTTGTTTGATAGAAAAGGAAGACATACAGATCCAGAGGAGCTGCTCAGAACAATTTTGTTGTAATGGTGTCAAATACAGGTGAAAGAGAGAGTTCTGGCTGAGTTATCTATCCTGCAAACAAGAATCTGGAACTGGTTCATCAGGTCCCATTGTATCTATATGGTATATTTGTATATATATGTATAGCCCAAGTTATTTGTTTCTACTTTCTAACTCCCAATTTTATCTTTGTGATCATTTCATTGCTCCTGTTTGAGGTTTCAGGGTTTTATGCAGGGTTTTCAAGGAGCTTCTTCCTGATAGACAATGGTGGAGCAGCTGACTATCCCTCATTGCTCCTGGACACCGGATGAAGCAGCAGCTCTACTTCTCTTCCATGGATGGTTATACACATACCAGTTGGCAACGAGGAGGAAGAGCAGGAAGCTGCCGAAGCTGGAGGCGGCGAGGAGCAGGTAGAAGCAATCGAGGCGGGCGTGGTTGAGGTCATCGGAGATCCAGCCATGGCCATGGCGGTGCTCGGTGGCGGTGAGCCGATCGACGAGGCCGACGAGGGCGCTGCTGAAGAAGAAGCCGATGGAGAAGGAGGCGAGGCAGAGGCCGGTGGTGAAGCTCCTCATGCCATGGGGAGCTTCGCTGTAGAAGAGATGGAGCTGGCCGACGTAGACCAGCGCATTGGCGATGCCCGTGAGAACGTACTGCGGAACGAGGTAGAAGACGCTCATGGGAAGCAGTATCGGGGATCGAGGCGCAGCAGCTGCATGATGAGGATCTCCATCACCATCACCATAGCCAGCAGCTTCACCAGCAACAACATCGTGGGCGATTCGGAGGCGCCTTTGCTCGACTGCCGCTGCCACGAGCATGGCGATGGTGGAGCAGATGAGACCTGCCCCGATGCGCTGGAGGGGAGTGATTCCATGCTCGCTGCGGCGCCACGATCGGAACGCTGGAACGATGAAGCGGTCGTAGATCGGGAGCGTGATGAGGACAGCGGCTTGCGTGAATGCTACCATCGAAGCTGCTGGGATCTCGAAGCTGTTGCTGTTGGGCCCGATCCTCCGATCCATGGTTGCTCCTTGCTCCACCGAGAAGGTGATCATCTGCGCGTAAGTCGTCCAGAACACGGCCGTGCTTGCCAGTATAGGCAGCAGCCTCAGGAACATCTTCACCTCCTCCACCTCCACCGCGGAGCAATGGCTCCACCTGCTGCTCTGATCGGCCTCCTCGGCTGTACTCATGGTCCGGGCACTCGCTTTGTCCAGGCACCTGCAGGTAACCGATCGATCGATCGATCGATCGATCAAATCCAGGTTGGATTAAAATCAGTTTTGAATCTCGATCTCGATGGATATTAATGCTTTCAAAGAACAAAAATGCAGGTGGAAGATGCATGCTGCTGCTGGGGCTGGTCTAAATCTGCAGGTTGAATTTCTCGATCTCGATGGATATTAATGCTTTCAAAGAACAAAAATGCAGGCGGAAGATGCATGCTGCTGCTGGGGCTGGTCTAAATCTGCAGGTTGAATTTCTCGATCTCGATGGATATCAATGCTTTCAAGAACAAATGGCAGAAGATGCTGCCGCTGGGGCTGGATTAAATCTGCAAGGTTGAATGTCTCGATTCGACGGATATTAAATATGCTTTCAAGAACAAATGGCAGATTCAGATGCTGGTTCAGGCATATTTGGGTTGGATTTAGATCCTATGGAGAATGCATGGAGCAATGGGCAGATGCTGCTGCTGGGTCTGGAATCAGGTCGAATTTTCGATCTCGATGGATAATGTTTGAACAATCATGGCAGAATCTGCTGCTGGGTCTGGAATCAGGTCCAATTTCCGATCTCGATGGATAATGTTTGGACAATCATGGCAGAATCTGCTGCTGGGTCTGGAATCAGGTCCAATTTCCGATCTCGATGGATAATGTTTGGACAATC
>JBBBWG010032642.1:0-41741 GCA_037176905.1 Azolla pinnata
ATTTTTACTTGGAACATTTCCAGGAACTTGTCCACCAGTTCCTGGAAAGTCGCGAACGTGCTAATATCTTGCTGCGCGTACCATCGCACAGCCTGTCCCTCCAAGGACAGTTGAAATTCCACGATCATAGACTGCTCTCGTTCCGTCGGAGACAGTTTTTATGAGGCTCCCTTATTTCTAATGTCCTTCGCTCTGTGATTGGATCAACTGGAGGCCTGTTAATAATTGTAATTGGCAAAGTAAAGATATGTCCTTTCTTTAGTAGCTTTGACTTCATTATTTGCCGACGAATTGTATTCTGTTCAGAAGCAATAATTCCCGACGATAGTTCACCACCGGGAGTAATGATGTCTGTTGCTGGAATGTTGTTAGGTTCTGATTCTTTACTATTTGAAGAAGATTCTTCCTTCTGTTACATTCCGTGCGCTCTTCAGGCGAGACCCTTACCTTCCCCTTGCCCCATAGACACCAAGCCTTGAGAATGCCCTCACCCATAAAGATGTTATTGATTGGTGACTCTATCTACAAAGCTTGTGCCTCACAATGTGATACCCCATTACCAAGAACCTTCAAGTTGCCCAAGAATGGCAACAACACTATGATCAAGGCCGCTAAGAAGTAACATACCAGCCCAACAACCTCGTGTGGGTCCATTATCCCATTAGACGCAAGGGCCCAAGTGAATCGCTCATGCACCGATGGCTAGGCCCCTACCGTGTCTTAAGACGCATTCACAACAATATGTACTAGTTATACCATGACACTACCACCTCCGCCCATATCGTTCGCATGAAGCAATACATTGTGCCGATGTAGGTTGGAAGTGTGGTGTCGGTTGAACTTCGAACAGAGCTAGTGAACAATCGGCCCATGTATCCGTTATAAAAGGAAGGCCAACCGAATGAGAAAGGACATCTTCTAAGCTCTACTTTGTGCATGTCCCTCGTACTCTTCTTGCTCTCAGCCCTCCTCTTGCCCTAGCCATTCTCATCGTGCAACCTACTCATTGGTGCCTTAGTCATACTCATTCTATGTTATCGTCGCTCGGCTTACATCCCCGAGCTGCTCACATGACGTGCATCAATGGATGTTAGCATATATATAGATATATATATATCCATTTTATGAATTGTAAATTGGTAAATCTTTTCGGATAACCTTAAATCCTTGTGTTTGGTTCCAATCTTGTACTTCTTAGACATATGTTTTCCTATGGTTTATTTCTTGAATGTAGTTGATCTTCTTCAATAAAATCCTTGAAATCCTAAGATATCTTCTTCAAGACTAGCTTGTGAAATTGTTTCTATCACATGTTCTTATATTATTATCTTGTGTATGTTTTTAAAATATATCATTGACATCTTACTTTATGCTCCCTACTTCTACCTAAAACTAAATCTACCCATGAAAGCTTGGTCGAGATCTTGTCCTCCTATTTTGCATTCATGATTTGTCCTTGGATTTTGACGGATGAACTTGAACCTATGAACCTAGAAGAATTATAAGATTATGCCTAAAACAAGTGTTTAAAATTTCATTAGTTATGATTAATAAAGATAGGGTTTATAAATTTTATATTATGTAGTGATAGCCACTTGGTAAAAACATTCCTACGTGAAGGGTACCCAGACATGAGAGCAAGTAATAAATCAGTTAGTCAATAAATGTAATCTGATTAGTAAACATCTAAGACAAAAAGTATGGAAACTTAAGGAAAAGCTGTAATTTGGAATCAAATAGCTTTAAAGAGTAATCAACCCATTAGATGTTAGAGGTTAACACTTGAATTAGCTACTAGAAATTGCGCCTTCGCTAGTTAGCCAATAGATGTTATTAGCAAGCCACGTTAACCTTAATTAATGAGTTAACTCTAATAATCTAATAAAATATAGCTTAGTTAAGTAGGTGCTAGACATTATCACGATGCTAAATGAACCATAGCTAATGAGCTGCCATAAGTCGCCACCCTGATATTCAATTAGTCAATGATATCACTTAACTAGTAAGCTCCTGGACTTAATTACTTAGACAAATAGTAAATAAAAGTTACCATTTTAGAAACCAATTTGTATACCTTACCTACTGAATGATATCATTGAACTAAACTGGCGAAGTTACCTGATTAGCTATGAGAAGTTATCATTCAATTATACCTTTGATTTTGATCACTTCACTGATTACCTACTTAAAGATGATCACTTTGGTAAGACAAATCCAGAGAATACACTACTAGAAGGTACCAGTTTGGCTTCTTAGCTGAACTAAGCATACCAAGGCTAGATATATTAAGTTTTTATCAAAAAGATTCAACTGGAATCAACAATACTTGTGTAAATAGTTTTAAAACTAGTTTTATCTATACCGCTTGGTCAATCAGTTGTTGCATAGTCTTGTTCCAAAAACCTTAATGAAAGATAATATAGCATATAAACAAAAAACTTCCTCAAAATAAAACACTCAGTGTTATGGAGAATTATTTATAATAACCACTTAGGAAAAATGCACACAGCTCACCCAGTGTGCAAAATGTTTTGGCAATCATGAGGCTCATGGGTGTGAGAAATGACGAGACAGGATTCCCGTTCATTACTCAAGCAAGCATTAACACCAACTGATTACATAAAAAAAACCTGAACAAAGACGCAATAAATTGGCAACGGTGCACATTAATCTCACAATATCATGAGTAGCAGTTCAAGGATCAAACAAGGAGTTTCTACAGGAAATTAAAAATATAGCTATTTTCAAATCACTCAAGCCAGGAAGATGGTATGCACATTTCTGCCTTATCACATTTGCTCTCAAAGCATTTATGTCCAAGCATCCGCATACCATATCTGTAACTTGTATGTCCAGTTACATACCTATAGTTTACTGTCTTAGTTTTCGTGGCTCAAACCTGCAACATAATGATGAACTTCTTTTAAACTCACCAAACCAGACTACACCATCCAATTATCAGATGATATAATGAAATCAATAAACAAAATAAACAATAATTTCTCACACTCGACAATTACATTATTTGGACAAAAGAACACAACTTGTGTTATAAGCCAAGTTAAATTTTGATGGAACTAATTTTCTTGCAATAATACACACTCCTATAGCCTAAATAGACAGTCGTGCCATTAAACATTGTGATGGATGTTAATTTGTGACCTTAATGCTGCCCTTAAGCAGCTTTTATGTTTCTTGACTTCCAGAAAGAAAATACAGATGTATCCTCACTTTCACATTCTATTACGTTTCTGCTTGCTTCATAGAATACAAAAAGACAAACAGAGTGTACCACTACATATAAACACACTTGATAGATCTAATTCTTCCATGACATTGAGTGAGTATCAACTGAACATCTCTAAATCTAGATAATATGTTGAGGGTTACATGCACATTCACTCTTAACCAGCTCCAAAGGAGAATTGATATTCTGGTCAGGTTTCACTCCTTTATTGGTATTAAATACCATAATTTTGGTTTTTGGAAGATTCAAAGTATATGCATATTGTAGAGCTATACGAATTTCTAAAAGTAACACCCCAAGATCACCTAGATTGTCTATGTGATTGGATATCTCATCACTACATGGTCAGCCAAAAATGTTTGCATGAGCATAGGAAATGGCATGTAATGCGGATAAGGATTTCCAAAAGTAGATTAACCACCAATCTATTCTCTTTCTATGGGATATAATCTCTTCTGTTAGATATCTGACGGTCGACTGTTGTTTAGGTTTGAGAACTCCCTTGTAAAGAAAGCTCACATGTCCCCTGAATGATGCTTTGTATCAATAGACTTAATTCAGACCCGAAATTCGATCTATCTAACTAGGTTAGCTAGTGATCAAACATACTTATCTTCTAGTTGATTGGAGTCATCGCAATCCTACACTAAACAGGCATACTATAGTTTGATCAACAAATGGAGATGCAAAATTAAAGGTAGTAGCAGACATGGGGGCAATGTTTCTCATATAAGTCTTTTTATTGATGCTATACCTTACTGAAGTGAAATTTCAGAAGGTACAACTCCCAATCGCCTTATACAAGATGCCAGACTCAAAGATTCAAAATAGGTGTCAAGAGGTTTCTCAAATGCACTAAACCAGAGCAACGTATGAAAGGGGGTGCATGTGACAGGACCAGCCAATGATAAGCTGGTTAAAGACCTATTTGACACCAGAGACTCTTATAGCTTAGGCAACAGCAGGATGAGAAGGGCATGAAACATCAAAAAAGGCCATCAACCTATGCATATACCATAGAAATAATCAATGGTATGGCTTCAGCTAGTTCTGACCAAACATAAGGTACTAGCTACCCAGGAGTTTAGACTATGATGGTGACGTGTGAACACAAATTCTGATATAATGTATGAACATAAATTGTGATAATAATGTATTATCATACTTATGATAATTTACGTAAATGCACTTACGAGGGCTGGGGGCCTTTTATGTCTATAGGAGTTTTTTACCCTACTGCAAAACGAATGAACCGAGTGATGGAATACCAGACCAGATCACCATGCATCGCAAACCATCATCTATCAGGAATGACCAAACCACCCTGCTAGTAAACCATCAGTAAGAAAATCTGTAGGATTATCATTTCTATGTGCTTCAACGAGCTCAGTGCTCTAGCTTTCAAGTACACTGTCTTTGAATAAAGATATGATTCCATGGTAGCATGATTACACTCTCGCTGTCGCAATGAACAATGATAATGTTGGATAGATATGTTGTATTTTAGGAAGGTACTTAGATTTAGCTAATCCTATCACCTCCCAAGGAACATTGGCTTTGGATTGGAAAGGAAAATCATGCCTTAGTGGGAACGCATGATCCCAGCACTATTTAACTTATGAAGTATATCTATTTAAAAAATTAACATGATACACATTACTCAACAAAAATCATGCATCTCTCCATTCTATCTCAGTGTGTCTCTATGTCTCTACGTCTAATTCAAATCTGTTGACAGCTCACTTCAATACTAAGCTGCTACCAAGCCCAAAACGGTATCACTTTAGTCATCTTAACTACAAAAAAGAAGATCATGTAAAACCAACTCCAAATTTTGGTTTGTATCCCTTTGCAGCCAATCTTTCTTCATACTTTGATGAGGAACCAAAAGTGATGTTTATCTTCTAAATCCATTGGTATGGAAGTGTTTTTTCCCTTGCATATGCATCAACTGCCGTTTTCATCAAGAGATTCCACCTCTAATTTTTCATCAACTGCCATATTGCTTCTAGGAACCAGTGTTTATCACCCATGATGCAAATGCAGCAAGACAATTCAGCAATGATTTCTGCCCTTAATGCAAATGCACCAAGTCCCAAGTGCCATTTTTCTCAAACAATTCCATCTCTGACAACATGGCTTTATACTACTACTTGTCCTATCTACACACCACTTTCTTGAATGCAAGACAATTCACCAGTCTATTAACATGCCATAACCAGCCACACTATATGTACTGAGATCATATCTTCCAGGTTATCTAGCAACCCTAGACAATCTCTGTTCCAATGATCATTGTCTTCTGGCTACTGAGCCAGCAAATTATCAATTTGAACTGGCTGTTCCTGCACATTTGGTGCTCATCATTATATCCAATGACAGCTGATCATTCCCAACATTGTTTTCTACATTTGCAGTACATTTACAGCAGGTATTTGTCATAGTACAGCAGTCCCATTTTGCTTAGAATACAACCTTAAAAACCTCCTCAAGTTTTTCAGGCTGTTTAAGCGTGCGATTTTCAAGATAACATCATCGCTGTATACTATTTTCCTTTTCTGGGATCCCGCTATCAATGCACCATTTCACCCTCATCAACATATCTTATGAAAATACATTTGGATGACTTTGGCTAGAATCCAAAACTGTGCACAAATGTTCATCCCTTTGTTATCAGAAATCACTCAGAATGAGGGGTGATGTGAAAGCACCTATATCAACAATCCAAGTGTGTGTATCACCATTTGTTTCTTCCGAGTAAGGCATGTGCACTAAAGCATAAAGAGATGAACACTACATCATTCCTACCATCATTAATGAGTACATCCAGCTCTTCAATTTTAACATTATGCTTCTTCTGCTGGCTGTCTTTCTTTTCTCTTCTCTTCTTTGCTCTCATCTATTATCATCATCAATGAAATTGAAGATCGCAATCTAGCTGAAAATTTAATGGAATTCACTGAAGTGAATTGACATGATTGTGTGTGCCCTCTTTTGTGTACAAATTTCACAGGCTTTTTCAGCCAATAAAATCTGCTATTTGCACTCTTTTGGGAATATAACTCATGTAGTCTACAGAGCATTGGCAGACTCCAAACCTTCAGGGTTAAACAAGATATCAAAGTCTAATAGCTAAATGGTCGAGCGCATGCAACCACATTCAACTCCTCATTATCCTATTCCATTATTTCAGCTTTATCCCTTTGACCTTGATCGGCTTTCCCTGTTTCTTGTGTGATAAAATGTTGTAGAATTGCTTCTGCAGCACTATGAAATTAAATGCACCTTCAAGCTCCTTGATGAGCATGAGATTGCTACTGTGTACAGCTGCTAGCCGTAAATTTCAACTCAAAAAATGACCAGAAAATTCTACAAATGCAGCCTCAAATATCACATAACTGACCAAGTTACAAAATAGTACAGCCAACAAAAATTAACCAAGCAAAAGCAGAAATTTCAGATTTGCACATCAATTTTCGGGAGCAGATTACAATTGTTCTGATGCCAGTTTGAAGTGGGAGATGGAATACCCAAAGAGAGCAAAATGAAAGCAGGATTGAGGAGAGAGTGCTAGAGAGAGGGATGCACGACGTTCTTGGGTATAATTGAGTGTGCACCAATTTCAGCTTTTAGATAGGTATATATGCAAGTTAAGTGTGCTAAGGTGAATTCATATCATGAACAAACTAAACTGAAAGGTACAATGACCCTTTATTCCTAATAAATAAACTTGCATAGATACAGATTTTAGGCCTAAAAAACCTCCCATGTTTAATCACTACCGGTTTTTGTCACTATTGTTTTCTCTTCAATGACAAAGCTACATTTAGTATCAGCATCAGCTGTTCTCTTCTTTGGTTTTTCCACAAAACATTCTTGTTTTAACAGTTTTAATGTAAATGCAGTATTCTGTGTTCACCTTAGAATTCTGCAATAGGCTTTAATCAGTGACCAATCCAAATGTAAACTACTCTACCACTAATAAGTTACGGATCCAACAAGTTGAAATGCAAAACATTATGAAACATTGTAAAAAGAGTTGAAACACATCCTCTAGAACCCGCCAAATATAGTGAAAGCAAGTGATGTATGTGATGTTGAAGATCGTCTTCAACTTCACAGGCCAAGTTCAATACCTACAGCACATACAATGTACCAAACCCATTCATGGTATGATAGAGATGCATATGCACCTGCATCAATAGCTTTGCGTAAAGACATAATATTATCCCTTAAATTCACGGGTGAAAAACACCAAAAAAACGCTTTGGGATATTTTTATTTCAACGCACAAGTTGGATAAAGATGGTAAACCTTAAGAGCTTAAGTAATTTTTAAACAAGTATGAAGCAAACACCTACATGAGCCACTCCAAGAAATGTCGATAAATAGTTTTAGCAGCCACACTAGATTTCAACATCAACTAAAATAGAAGAAACTATGCAACCAAAATTATTATATGCAAGGTTTTGATATAAGAAAACGTGAAAACAAGAAAACAACAATCTACATGAATGTTTTATACACTCCACTTTGTGATTTCCAGTCATTAGATGAGAATTCTAAGATAAACATGGGAGAAGAGAACAAGAGAAACGGTATGAGATGAAGGTAGAACCTGATTGGTTGGGTACAGGAGAATATGGATCCGATAGGTTGTAATCGTTATCAAGGGAATGCTGCTGTTGTTCCAGGATGGCTTGCTGTTGTTCCAGGATGGCTTGCTGTTGTAGTTTCTGCTGGAATTCTCTCTCGCAGTTGCTTACACTCACAATGATGTCAAGCATGCATCCTGTGGAACCGAAGAATACGAGGGGTGCAAGAGACTTGCGGCGGATCCCCACAGGAATAGAGATGAGGGCTGCCCCCACAGAGAATATCCATGAGCTGGGAGAGAGAGAGAGAGAGAGAAAGAGAGTACTATCTTCCAATTAGTCAAGTTAGGTAAGGTCCACAAGCCACGGCATCGTCGCATAAGTGGCCTATCATCATCATGGGAAAGGAGCAGTAGCTCCTCCTGCTACTGCTACGTCCTATAGATGTAGCAGTAGCTCCTCCTGCTACTGCTACATCCTATAGAGGACGTAAACATACAGAAAACGACACAAATACACAGATGCACAAAGGCAGCATATATGCTTACTCGGTAAAAGAGCATTCTCGCTTCTCTTGGCTGCTCTCCATGGACGCCGATGCTGCCGTTCCTGCTGCTGATGCTGCTCCTGCTCCTGCTGCTCCGGCTGCTGCTGATGCTGCTGCTGCTGGAGCACGCATCACAAACTAAAATTCCATCGACGAGATGGAGACGATGGACCAACGCAAACATTTGTTATAAATTCATGCAATGTATGAGTCATAGTAGAAAGTTGAAACCACTAAGTAAATGAATATATGTCGTATCATTATGAAACTGAGTAGGTCGTCCCACTCCTCCCTTTTATACGTCTTCTATTTCTAGCGTGTAGCTCTCATGCCCCTCAATCTAAAGTGAATTCTCTTGAACTTATCAAGAACACAAAACTCTCACCCCTCCTATTTCAGGAGTGGGGACTAGAGATAGGCTTATACCAAAATATCTCATCTCTATGAGTATATATACACCGGTAGTGTTAGGAGGGGAGTTAGAGAGAGAGAGATAGTTAGTGAGTGAGTGAGATATTATGCGTGAGAGATCATCATAAACAGTATTAATATAATTCTTCTATCTCTCTCCATCTATGCGTTTTACAAGACGTTATCAACACGAATTGCTCAAACCAAGGTGTTTTATCGTAATTGATCTATTTCAATTCTTATGTTTGAATAACTTGAATTAAGTAAATCGTATCTATTGATATTTCTATCATCTTCTTCTTCCTCCTCTTCTTTTTATGGCCACCGAATTGAGCCACTACTCTTATGTCGTTGTGTCGTCATCTGTAATGCTGGATAATAAACTCTTTTCACTCATAGTTATTAGTTGTCGCTTGAAGTGACACTACAGAATCTATGACCTACTTCCCATTGCCACCGGTATGCACGACCTATCTCCCGCACTATCGCACGCGGTTAGGACGAGGGTTGAAGTTGTCATGGCCTCTAGCTGATGACTATCGGCCTATACGCAAAGCCAAGGCTTGTCGTCATGTAGCTTGAAGTTATGCTTTGCCGATAGTTGAACACACTTGAAGTTGATGACCTTAGCTTCTGGCAACTCTGAATTGCCTACTCAAGCAAATCAAACACTGCATTTCCTAAGGCACCATTTGAATGCAACTCTTAAGAATGAGTACATGACTGAAGAAGATCCAAAAGTCCTTTGGGACTCATTGAAGGATCGCTATGGCCACTAGATGAAGGCCTTGCTCCCAAAAGAAAAGCATAAGTGGTTTCACGTGCGTTTTCAGGACTATAAGACTATGGAGCAATATAACTCAGTCTTTCACCACATTGTCACATGTCTTAAGTTATGTGGTGAGAAAATCATTGATGCTGATATGATCGACAAAACTTCATCCACATTCCACCCCAATTATGTCCTGATCCAAAGATAGTATTGTCAGGCTAAGTACGAGAAGTACTCTGAACTGGTCTCCGTGCTTATGGAAGCACAAGGAGAGGACAAGATAGTTATCGAAAATCATACGTCTCGACCCAATGGAAACCTAGTTGCACTTGAAATTCATGCTAGCTTGTTCAAGAAGGGGAAGAACCAGGACCACAGAAAGGGCTCTTGGAAGAATGGTGGAAAGATTAAACAAACCTTCTTCAAGAAGAAAGGAGGAAATTAGAATAGGAAGTCTAAGAAGAGCACTAGGTCTAGCGGTGAATATAAAAACGTGATCGGGTTTGCTTCAAATGTGGCACAAATTAGGACATTAATCTTGTATATGTCGCACACCCAAACACCTCTAGCATGGGAAGAAGAAGCCTTCAACAAAGCATGAATCACACTTTACCCACGAGATTCTGATCTCGGGGGAGGATATGGACGTCACAGGACACTTAAATGAAACTCTCCAAGGAGATTGTTGATGATGATCTTCTTGGGCTTGATAATGATCTTCTCAAGCTTAATGACGATGATATTTTTGCAAAAGAGCTCTATGAGGACATTGTATAAGTGTTTTAATCTTAGCTCCTACATTAAAATTATCTTTATTTTAGATTATATATTAGCCTAAAATTAGAACAATCAATAAAGTGTGCAATTGATTTATGTTATTAGAAAAGCAATGATATAAGATCCTTTAGAGCATGGTTATATTAATAGTAGATTAAAGTCTATTTAACACATTGATATATTCTCAATTTATGGTTTATCATAACATTTATCTTTGTTGGCCGAATATTACGAAAGTACAACGAAGTCGTAAATTCGTAATATTACGGAAATAATACTTAGTCGGAAAATCGGAGAGATGTCTATAGAGATCCGAACCAACGCGTTGTACATAGAGACTTGGAGATCCGAAAGGGTTCCAAGCATGTATATAAAGCCTTGGCGACTTACTTGTAGAGGGTCCGAAAATAGTTCGGAAGTAGAGTATGTTTATAATATAAGAAGCTTTGCACTATCTTGTGTCCTCTTCAATTGTCTATGTGTAAGGATCAGAGTCTACGACAATACGAAGTCGACGGATAATCGGATAATCGTATTGGTCAGAGTTTACGGCTAATCGTAACCTTATGATTATTTCTCCATTCGTATTCAACCACGACCAAGTCTTAGTCTTTAATCTGAAGGGCTAACACTCTTTTGTACGACGAAGTCGTAAATTCGTAATATTCGGCCAACAATCACTTTTAATCACTTTTAGCTACCTCAACTCAGTGTTCGTCATGGTTGATTGCTTCACCAAGATAACCCATTTTGCTTCTTGTGCCAAAACCATTTCCAAAGAGGAGACAGTTGATTTGTTTTTCAAACATATTGTTCGACTACATTGACTCTCGGTTGATATCACTTTTAATTGAGGACCACAAGTTGTTTCCAATTTCTAATAGCACCTCTTGCAAACTTCGGTTATACTGCTAATTAGTCTTCAGCCTATCATCTGCAAACCAATGGGCAAACAGGGCGAGTTAACCAAATCCTAGAATAATACTTGCGGTGCTCTTTTAGCCACCAACAAGATGATTGGGTTGATATCACTTTTAATCACTTTTAGCTACCTCAATTTTAATCAACAAGAATAATACTTGCGGTGCTCTTTTAGCTACTAACAAGATGATTGGGTTGATATCACTTTTAATCACTTTTAGCTACCTCAATTTTAATCAACAAGAATAATACTTTCAGTGCTCTTTTAGCTACCAACAAGATGATTGGGTTGATATCACTTTTAATCACTTTTAGCTACCAACAAGATGACTGGGTTGATATCACTTTTAATCACTTTTCGCTACCTCAACTTGGTGTTCGTCATGGTTGATTGCTTCATCAAGATAACCCATTTTGCTTCTTGTGCCAAAACCATTTCCAAAGAGGAGACAGTTGATTTGTTTTTCAAACATATTGTTCGACTACATGGACTCTCGGTCGATATCACTTTTAATCGAGGACCACAAGTTGTTTCTAATTTCTAATAGCACCTCTTGCAAACTTCGGTTGTACTGCTGATTAGTCTTCAGCCTATCATCTGCAAACCAATGGACAAACAGGGTAGGTTAACCAAATCCTAGAATAATACTTGCGGTGCTCTTTTAGCTACCAACAAGATGACTGGGTTGACCTCCCATTTGTCGAGTTCACCCACAATAACTCTCTCCATGCGTTTACGGGTTACTCCATTTTTCGCAAACTACGATCTCCACCCCCACTTTAACATTTCTCTTCCCTCTAATTCCATCAATCCTTACATGAAGGACTAGGCACATATCTTAGAGGATATACATAGCGACCTTTCCTTGGAGCTTACCGTATTCATAATGTCTTTCATGTCTCCTTTCTTGAACCTCATCATCTATCTGAAATCCTTGATCAACACCCTTCCCCTCCACCACCGATCTAACTCTCGACCGGAAAAGAATATGAGGTTAGCCAAAATTTTGACTCTCGTTTCTTCTGTCACAAGCTTCAATACCTTGTCCTTTGAAAAGGATACCCTATGTCCGAAAAAACATGAGAGCCAGCACACCATCTCAAGCATGCCCCAGATATAGTTTGTGCATTTAATGAAGATTATCTACAAAACCTAGGGCAACATTTTTTAGGGCAGCCTTGAAAGAAGAATAATGTTATATAGATGGGTTTCGAACCCATGACCTTGTCTATAAAATCTCAAACATGGAATCGTGATGTAAATGCCAATACATATAAATTTAATCTTGTTCTGATGTTCCAGAAAGTTTTGGAACTTTCTAGAAGCTTCTGCATGCATCTCTCTCTCTTCTTGTATGCAGGATCCTCTTCTTATATGCAGGAGTTCTTGAATTGTATAAATACAGGGGTTTATTTGATCCAGATCAAGGTGAACAATGCTAGTTACGAGATCAATACTCAACTTCGTCTATCTTGTACTTCTCACTTATCTCTTTTGCCTTTGCCTAGCTCTATATCTATCCATGACACTTATGTTGTTAATATGCAACCGGATCAAGGACAAAAGATTACAAACATGGAACCTTGTTTTGTTATTAAGCCACACCAAGAAGCAAAGAAGCAAAGAAGCAATTTATACCTTGTTGGACAGTTGGGAGACTCATTATTCCACCCAAATTTGATAGTACAGAAATAAGTTATTTCGCAAGTGAGTTAGGTGGTAAAACCACAACCTGGTGGCATGGACTTCACATTGCAAAACTTCTCAAAACATGGGATCCATACCTTTTTTGACATGTTCAAAGACAATTTTTACAATCACCTTCTCAAACAGAAGGAGCACAAAACCTTATGACGTTATCTATAATTTGTTATGCTCCATTGATAATTACACTCATCAACCTAGAACGTTGATTCAAAAATCCCATTAGAACCAAATCCAAGATCATTCTACGGGAAACGCAAGCCACTCAATGATAAGATTGGTCAAAACATTAAGCGCATTCTTCTATCATGTGCATAAGAAAGGACATATGAAGGATGATTGTCGACGGCTTGCATTGAAAGATAAAGTTTCTGCATTCCAAGAGCAAAGAGGCAAAACTTCCGTGCCTTGAACAATACTCCTTTGATAAAATTATCCTCTAGCCTTGTTTTCCAATAGAAACATCTAGCGCATTTCTGATCTGCATGGGCCCTTGTTTTAGGGCAATATGCTAGAGATCTCCATAACATCAAGACTTGCCACGACCCACCTATAGGAAAAAGACTTCTAATGATGGATTTGCCCAAAAGAATCCTCCCTTGCTTGTAGGGATTGCAGTGCACTATGGTAGTTTTTCTCCAGCTGTACGATCGGAGTTCCCCACCGACGAATAGCTCATGAAGAACTAGGCTAACATCTAAGTTGACACCCCATACTAGATGATCGATAGTACTACAGTCGTTGAGGACCCTACCAAGGATAAGCGGGTGTTTCTATGGTGAGCTCGATGCCCTCTTTTATAGTCCCAAAATTTTGTAACCTAAGCAATGACTTTGACCATATTGTATGACTCGTATTTCTTGTAATGGAATGTCAATATATGTCTGGGTTTAAACAATTGAATTCATTAGATTTAACAGCAAAGCCACAGATACACTTCCAACATCTAGAAGTTTGTGATACTAGGCATTTACGTTAATGATCTTCCTAACTCTTCTAATTCCACTACTTCATAAATCTAATATTTGTTCAGTCCATGTAACATTCGCTTCTTTGCCATGTGATCCCACTTTGCGTAACAACACAACGGTGTATAGAGCTTCAAGATCCAATGTTCCAGCTCCATTCACTTGTATTCATTATGTGTACAATCCCATTTCCCAAGTTCAATGGCACACAAATTGTTCACCAAAACAATGCCAAGACATTTCTCTGTACAAGGTAGGAGAGTTAGAAGGGAAGCACCGACATCGGTAGAGAATAATAAAAACTAAAGCACTGCAAAAAGCACCGTGAAGGTCCATCAAAACATGGGATATGACATTGTAACCAAATTTAGAACACCTACTGGATCAGAAATTTCGTGATGATCAACAATAAGCAGAGCATGAATGGCAGCTTTGATGTACGGATGTCGCATCAGAACTTTCACAAGCTTCACAACAGAGGTCTTCGTCATTGGGTTCGATCAGCTTTCGATGGCTAAGAATATATAGCTATGAGCAGAGGTGATCCGATGATGAGGAGGAGGAGGAGGATCAATGGCATGCAGGCAGTTTGCTCTTCAGCAACACGCAGTATTCAATGGTGTATCAGGAAACAAGATGGTGGGCATCCTCTTGCTCTCCACCAGCTCAGGAAAATCTATGCTGTAATGGGATCCCCGACTCTCTTGCCTGGCAAGTGCGCTGTTGACGACAAGATTCGCGACAAGAATAAGGTTCCTCAGTTCACACACCTTCACATGGACCATGTTGGGTTGCCATCCTTTCCGGAAGAGCTCATCCTCCCAATCCAGTTCCAATCTACAGATCTTCTTTTGCGCTACCTTAAGATGCTCTGTCGAACGCACTAATCCGACAAACTCCCACATTATTGCCTGTAGCTGCCTTCTTTTCGCACCGGTTATCTGTAAGATTTCCTGCATGTTACTGTCTGTGCTCGAACAGCATCGGCCAACCGGGCGGGGCCAAGCCTTGATTTCATCAACTTCTTGGCGGGTTTTCGAGACGTTAAGGACGTAGTCGATTGCAGGCTTTACGGCTCTTTGGGAGAACACCAGCGCCTCCAGCATCGAGTTACTCCCGAGTCTATTCGCACCATGCAAACCTGTGCACGCAACCTCGCCAGCTGCATACAAGCCCGAAACCGAAGTTTCCCCATGAAGACCTGTTTGGACACCTCCACATATATAATGCGCCGCTGGCACAACGGGTATCGGCTGCTTTGTAATATCGAGACCATATTTCAAGCACTCGGCTGCGATGTTCGGAAAATGAGACAAAATTTCTCCGGCAGGTTTGTGGCTTATATCCAGTAACACATATGTTTCCTTCCGTTTCTTGAGCTCGCTGTCGATGCTACGAGCTACCACATCTCTGGGCGCAAGTTCTGCACGATGGTCATACGATGGCATGAATCTTTCCATAGCTTGGTTATAGAGAATACCACCAGCACCTCTAACTGCCTCGGTAATCAGAAATGCATTCTCCCTATGTGCAGGTTTCTGAGGTAGCCCTTCATCTGCTAATGCAGTTGGATGGAACTGAACAAATCTGCCAAATGGACCATTCAGCTTCTCAGAAGGTCATCCAAAAGTTCCGACTAGAATCAACCTCAATCTTATCATTACTTACTCCATGTTTGAAATAACTGTATGAGCTCTGTGTGCCATGGCAACTCCATCGCCTGTTGCTACCTGCACATTTGCAATAGATTAGGTTTTAGGTGTGAAAAGTGATGGTGATGATGCATCTACAGAATCAAATCGTCCTTATTTTACCATAGGATTTGTTGTAATGGGGTAAATATGTCCAGCCCCTCCTGCCGCCAGCATTGTGACTCCGGCAATGAGCCGTTTCACCTGCATCAAGATGCTGCTGATTACATTTAATCGTACACACACATGAACATGTGCCACTTGGCTATCATCATTAGGACCAAAAGGCCTTGTCTTCTCCCATTACAATTCACTATTCATATTGATTTAGAGACCATCCAGATATCCAATCAAAGCCCACTCACTCTATTTCTCTTGATGGCCATACAGACATACACCATGTGAAGCTAGCTACTTTGGCCGTTGTCGTGGTAAAATGCAAGGCAACTGTACAATATGCTCCTCTCTGCCTATGACTTTTACAGTCCCATGATAACACATGTTTGATGTAAATGTGTTGAAATATACACATTTCCATTGTTTTTCAATCTTATTCAAATCGAAACCCATCTTGTAGCACACTTTGGGAATTTCGAAGCAAATACCAATGAAAATGCTATTCTCACACCTATATCCAATATTTGAGGAAAAATGAGTGTGCTGCCTAACCCTAGCAAAAACATCACCCCATTCTCTTCATGAAGAGAACAACGGTTTACAGATTAACATAAGAGGAATTCACAAACTATTGTCCACCTCGGCCAAAGTTTCTTCAAAAAGATTCAACTGAACCTTCACAATAAACATCCGACTTTCTAGATGATCCACTCGGGATATTCTCGTCAGATACATGGATGGACAGCCTCGAATACTCAATGAGGATATTTCCTCTCCAGATCACACCTAAATGGAGTGCGACCCAAGACCACAAGTAGGAGAATGCAAGGTAGCTAGATCAATAACACCGAGCACACAGATTCCACAACCTCATTATCAATGAATTTTTAGTACACAACAGCTCAGCTTCTTCAGTTGAGCATGACATATAAGCTGAAAGAAATTTTCAGTGTCGCACCATCACGAATCATATACAGTATTCCTGGTTTGAAGGATAGCATTCATCACGATTCAGTCATTTTGAAATTTACTTGCCTTGCTTAATGCGCTCAATCACTTCCTAGTTCACATTGCACATCATTCTCATCTCTCAGTTCCACCGTTTTTCTTTTCTGGGAATATATCCCTCACGGAATACAATCAAGAGAAATCAGTTGGTACCTTGCAGGTCTGTGTGTCCAGAGTATCCACACCGCAGCAAGTCACCAATTCTCCCTCCTGTAGTGTTCTCAAAAGGAGAAATCTTAGCATTTTTCATGATAGATATATACAGAAATACACATAAGAGCATACATGCGTATGCATCGACACACATACATACATATACATGTACAGAAATACAGATATGGGCATACATACATATGCCTAGACACATACATACGCAATACATACAGACAAATACATACATAGATGAAAGGATCAATGGAAGTAAGGCCAATGATAGCTTCAGTAAACAAATACCTTCTTGGTTAGGAGATCTATGGCGAAATGGTGCGGAAACATGGTGATGTCGGCACACTTGCTGACCGAAGCAAGCAAGGCCCTCTCGATTTCTCGGCCAGTCATATCGGCTGCATGGACAATCCGATGGTGCGAATGGCCTCCCTCGCGTGCAAGGTGTAAGTGCCCATCTTCGCTGTGATCGAACGAAGCTCCCATGGCAATGAGCTCCCTCACCCTATCTGGGCCCTCCCTGCACACAACCTACCAGTAGCAAGCAGACAGCAGACAAGACACATAAAGGGATCATTGCTAGTCCTACAGTCCTACAGAACTACAGGCAAAGCGTTGAGAAACGCTTGACAAGGGGAAGCAGAGAGAGCGGCTGCTGACCTCTACAGTCTCTTCATCGCAGAGGTAGGCCCCTGCGACTATGGTGTCTCGGATGTGATTCTCTACCGAATCCAGAGGGTCCAGGACTGCGCTGATGCCTCCCTGTGCATAGTTGGTGTTGGTCTCGTGCGGCTCTGCCTTGCTCACTATGGCCACGCTTCCGCACTTGGACACGTCCAATGCATATCTCAACCCGGCTATGCCGCTCCCTATCACCACAAAGTCGAAGTACCTACTGCTCGCTTCGTTCTCTCCTCCTCCTCCTCCTCCTCCTCCTCTTTCTTCTGATCTGGATTGGTTGGAGGCAGACTCGGGCAAGTGGGAACGTGGTCTGATTGTAGGCAAGGCTCGAGTCGATGCCAGGACGCAAGAGTCTTGCTTTCTGCAAGGCAAAAGTGGTGAGCTTTGGCAACAAGGGCGGGGTAGAGATGGAAGCGAGCAAAAAGAAGACTCACCGATGCAGAAGGTGGGAGAAGCAGGGAGGCTTGCTGATGGAGGGAGATGCGCAGCGCCGGTAGTGGAAGGGGAGAGACGCGCGGTGCGAACATGGATGGGGATGGGGATGGGGATGAAGAAGACGAGGATGGGGAAGATGCAGGGAGGGGTAGCAGGAGGAGGAGGAGGAGTCCACAGCAGCAGCAGCAGCAGCAGCAGGAGGAGGAGGAGGAGGAGGAGGGGGAGCTAGAGCTGCCATGGAAGCAGAGGAAGAGAGAGCCTGGCGGTATGCGTGGTAGCAGAGTCACATGCGGTGGCTCTGGGAGACAGTGTTGAAGACGCTTGCAGAGGCGATGGCGATGGCGATGGCGATGGCGATCGGGTGGCTGATTTACGCAGGCAGGGAATGTGTTTGTTTTTCGGTTTCGTGGGGAAGATGAAAGGGGAAGAAGGGCGGAGGTCGCGGGTTCGAGTCCGCACTTCCACCATTTCATCATCCCCACATACAAAATTTATAATGTTAACATCTTCTCTCAAATTTTATAATGTTACTTCTTCTTCTTCTTCTTCTTCTTCTGCATTGCTTTCATTGGATTTCATTCTTCAACACCTTTCTGGTGCTCCATAAGACACTACCCTTTTTTCCGTTTCCGAGTGCTCGCATGAATTTTATGATCGCATCATCTGCTCTGCCTCTCTCCTTCTCTCTGTCGCCGTGGATTCCCTCGTCACCACAAGCGCCTCCTCCGTCGTTCGCGCGCATATGCATTCGTGCATGCATATGCATGCGTCCCTGCCCTGCTTACGACTCGCCCCCTTCGAAGCCACAGAGATTTCTGCTAGCCAACAAAACAGCCCCCTCCTGTGCTCAGTCACTAGCGAACGGCGTGTGTCACAGTCCCGTCGCCGATCCGAATCCACTCCCTTTTTCGCATTCCTCGCCCCGATCGATCCGAATCCAATCGCTTTTAGCATTCCGTGGACCCAATCTTGTGAGAAGATGCCTTTGCACTGTACTTCTTCTCTTTTCATACTTAGGCACTACCTATCCTATCCCAGACCACCAAAAGCTCTTCGAACCTCACCCCCATTTGTACCGTTCAAACGTCTTGAATTGCTACAACATCTACTTCTAAAGGTAAAACTGAGCATAGGAGCCGAAGCGCGGAGTACGCCATCAATTAACCCACCTATACCATGAAGAGCCTTGGTTTGTGAACCGCTACTGCCTGCCACTGGTCCATCAACAATGTCTCGAGCTAAATACGTTTTGCCAAGAACCGTGTCCCATTCAGATTTGCTCTTTAGAACAACAAAGCCATCACGATTCTTTGATTGACAACCTTTCTTGTCTTCCAATGTCAACAACCAATTCTAGGCAGCCTATCACCGGAGCCGGTACATCTTTTTCCGTGGATTAACCTGCTTTCATTTGAGTAATCTGGATGGAACTTACACTTTCTAAGTTCCCTCCAATCTCAGAATCATGACAATCAAATCTCCATTCGCAAATGTACAGCATCAAACATTTGGTGGTTGCAGAACTATTCGCCTTCGTTGGTATGGTGAGTCTTGCATCACGGGCATGATTTATCCTGAGACACGTTCTCCTTAGTTTTCCTTAAGCGTATGATGAGTAAGCGAAAGCTAATTCCTACAGGCTTCGAATGTATGAAGTCAATATATCAAATTTACAGCTATCAAGTTTGTTATCACTTGACCGTTTCAAACTAAGTGATCGATCACTAGGGCCTACCTACAGTTTCTATGTATAGCAAGGAGACTCGTGACGAGTTGGCTTGACCTATGTTGGAACTCTTGGTTAGTTATGGATATCTTTTATCCCTGATCAAAAACATTAGTAAGAATGGCTATTGATGCAAATAGCATAAAGGAAAAGAGGCTTCTTAAGTTAAATACCTGTAAAAGTTTGTTTATTTATCAAAATATCCATCTGTGTCTCAAATTTGCCACCTACCATTGCCTCACAAAAAAGCACTTACAAAGTAATATTACATACATTGAAAAATACAAGCCTTATTTATCAAAATATCCTTAAAACTTAAAATTTTTTGAGATACTTGTCAGTCCCAAGTTCTTAAGAGATGTTAAAGCCTAGGGAACTGCTCAGAAAGATGTCGTTGATGTGTAATTCAATGAGGCAAGGCCTCAACTCAAAAGCATGGTAACAATTTGCTCTTCAATTTTTGTGTTCATTCACTCCACGAGCCACAACACCATAATGTTCCAATGCATTATATTATCAAATCGTGGGCATCTCAGCCTGCAATGTGACAAATTACCAACGATTATGAACCATTATTGAGCAATAGCAAAGATTCAGTCCTTCAATCTTGCCAAATAGGGTTCATAGTTTTCATGCAGCATCATCAGTGAATGTGAATAAGTAGCATAAAGGGTTAGTATGTTTTCATGCAACATCATCAATGAATGTGAATAAGTCGCGTAAAGGGTTAGTATTAGTATATAATTGTACGAATTGGGCTTATGTTGTTGAATATAGTTTACCTCGTGCTTCTCTATCTAGTTTTAATGTTAGTCACCTAATCTCATATTGTAGGATATTCTAGCCGTTCCTCGCAAGATCCAAGGCACAATCCAAATCAACACTCTTTGTTATCAGACATTAAACAAGTATAAGGGTCAAGTGGTCTATAGCACCTTCCATTAATTTATCTTATCTTTCCGCTTGCTCATTAGTTAAGAGTTCCACATCTAGTGTTTCAATACAATATTTGTTGACTTATTAGCCCACATACCTAAAAGGCTACAATATTTTTTCTACACCATTGACCCATAGAACGAACCATGCTTTTGCAAGCTGCAAATGCAATCGAGAATAATTGGAGCATTCGAGATTGATAAATCACCAAACGTATGTTTGAGACAAGAAGAATGGTAAATTTAATAAAATATTTAAAATTTAAGAAATATAAATAAATTTTTCTAAAGAAAAAGAAAAAGATTATGATCATTTTGTTCAAAAAAAGAAAAAGAAAACACATAACATTCACAAACGTTTGCAAACTTACATTTGTGTTCGCAAAACCAAAAGCTTGCGAACGTTATGTTCTATGAATAATTGTTCTTTCACATGGAAGAAAGGAATCAATCTGTATTTTATTTACTATACGTGCCAGATCCAAGTTATAGACCAACCTTTGCTTGACAAACCGACCAAGATTACTTAATCTCCAAAAGCTTTTGGAAACCAAACCACAAATTGTTCATTCAGCATTTGTTTGAAACACAAGTTATAGAAGCCACAAATCAATCGAAGGGTCCCCAAATGCTCATAAATGCTTTCTTTATTGCTGAGTTGCACTTTTAAGCCACAGTTGATTACACAATGGCAGTTGCTTAATCTTTGTTCTATTACAAGTTCTTCTCCCCGTTCACTTTGGGAATAGGAAAAAAAGAGCTAGAAAGTGAAACAATAAAATAAATGTGGTTTTCCTTTTTCTGAATCCCGGACATGGGGAAACAATGGATGGGACAAAAAACACAAGGCAAGGATGTGGCTCGAACCCAAGACATTGAGAGAAAAGCAGAGGTTGATTCGAGACCCCACCCCAAAATCAAATCAGAAACAATTGTGGAATTCAATACATTTGGAACTTCGATTTGGTGTCAACGAACACTCTCTCAGCAATCATGGCCGAATGACCATCAGCCCTTTTGATTTCCATGGAAGCCTTTTGGTAATATGAGGTACCTCGAATGGCATCAGCGATGAAGTCATCAAAACCAATTGCAATCGCTGCCTCTGCTTGAGCTCCATAGACCAGCCTCTGCTCAACATAACCAAAATAAACCAAGATACTTAATTCTCCAAAAGCTTTTGGAAACCAAAAACCTCTCTTTTCTTTAAATGAAGCTCGGGATTCTTATCTCTATCGATCATAAAAGAAAATGTGTTCTAGCCGTAATGTGGATGGGGACTTTCATAGTGATATATCTGAGCTGGCAACTTTATGGGATTGACTTCCTATGCGGGGAAGCCTATGATACACATTAAATCAATTCAATAAACTTGATGAATTAGATATATCACTATGAAACCCACCAAACAGCATGGGTAAACATATTAATGCTTTCAAGATATATAACTACGAAACCCTCCAAATAGCATGAGTAATTTCAAGATATATCACAATGAAACCCTCCAACTATCACGAGTAAACATATGAACGCTATCCAATGCTTCTACAGTGGTAAAAATGCTTCAAGAGCTGAGAAACATAAGTATGCAGATTCCTTCTAGGAAATGATAGAATTGTTAGGTTCGTAATAGCAAGTGAGTGTATATGACATGTCACATGATTCAAGACTGCATCTTTTGTAAGAGTGAATCGTATCTTTGGATTTCTTAAAGTTGTTAAATGAAGCCACAGAAATAAAAAATTTGCTTCTGCCAAGTAAAAACAGGCTATTTCGAAATGTTCATGTCATGACTCTCTTGTCTGCTCACGGTGAAGACTCTAACCCTCAGATGGATCAACCATTGCAAAAGTACCAATGATCATACAAATAAATGAATTTCATCCTAAGTCACTACAAATATTTGGATTTTCTGGTCAATCATTAGAAAAAGAGTATACAGTGACCACAGAACTCCATTTTCTGAATCTGAATAGAACACATGGTTTCCCTTTATTACAATAATGTTTTGATCGATATTACCTTGATTCTGGAGAGATGGATGGCACCAAAACACATTGGGCAGGGCTCACAAGATGCATAGATTTCACAGTCAGAGAGTTCAATCCGGCCAAGCTTCTTGCAAGCCTGTCCGACCATGGATTCAAGCCAATAGTTTCATTAGAATTGATAAAAGAAAACTACAATCACTTTGTTCATCATTTCCAGACCATAAAAAATGCAGCATAGTTGAAAGATACATTAAAATTCCTGAGCTATCTGATCTTTTACATGCTCCACCAAACAACAATCACCACAAGCGATTATTAACGTTTCCATTCCAGTCAATAAAAGAAGATTTAGGATGTAGGCCATTTCATTCATATCACACCACATCAGGAAATATTCTAGAAAATATGCATTCGATTCCCAACCAAGACTCTACAGAAATAAATATTACGAATAAAGAAACAGATCAAACATTCTACCACTGCATGTACATTCCATGTTTCGAATCCATTGTACATATATTGCTCATGAAAAATATTCATAACATCCCTTTCATTATGTCTTCATCCATTCTTTCTTTTCACCTTCTTCACTCATTAGACAACACCAGATATTCCTACATGTCCCAAGTTCTTATCCGCTTGCATCAGATCCTTGGATAACCAGTTTAGCACAACTCCTAATACAACCAGTTTACCACTTAAGTTATCCTTTACAACATGCCAATAAGTTCATACATGTAATAATGGACACAAGCCCTTGCTTAGCATAACATATACCCTGATTAGATTCCACATTCAGACACCTTTAGGAACTGTAGCGGATATTAGGTAAGAGAACAATGTGTAAAAATCAAATTGCCTATTCAAAACTCATATCACATTAGTTGGGAAGTATCGATGAACATTTGAACCTTCAATAAACAGTTGGAAATGTAGAAAAATATATTCTTGATATATAAATTTTTTATGAGCTAAACAGTTTAGATGCATACTGAATATTATGTCACATAATCCAAGTTTCAACTGAGTTGGCGTTCTTGTTTTCATAGTAAATAGACAACCACAATGTGATGACAGTAATTCTAATCTAAAGCTGTTGAAGCTAGGGCCTGCCAAAAAGAATAAGGTATAGATGCCTACCAAAAAGGCAAGGGTATAGATGCCTAACAAAAAAGGTAAGGTATAGATGCCTACCAAAAAGGCAAACGCATAGATGTTTTTATTTATTAATCGTTGACCTTTACAAGTTCACTGCATAGAACAGACATTCATAAAATGTGTAGATAAAAATGTTCAAGATCTAATTTCGTATTGACTTACTTCCCGAACTGCTGTAACTTCCGCATGAGCTGTAGGATCATTGTACTCGAGAACCATGTTGTGGCAGCTTACAACAATGTCATCATTTAGCACAACAACCGCACCAAACGGTCCCCCATGCCCACAATTCACGCCTTCATATGCTTCTTCCACAGCTTTTGAGAGGAAATTGTAGTCTCTGTCTTGAATTGCTGGATAAAATACCCAAACTTTCAAGATGCTATTCATCTTAGATGCCAGTAAAACAATTTCCAGAATACTATAGATCTATATGATTAGGGCATTCAAATGCCATAGCCGCAAAAAAATATTGGATTACTATTCAAGTACCAAATCAGGGCATTCAAATACCATAGCAGCAAAATAATATTGGATTACTAATCAAGTATCAAATCTCGGGTTATGTATTTACCTTCATAGCAGTAGAAATATATTGGATTACTATGCATACAACAAATAAATACCAGGTTGTGTATTTACCTTCATGATGCCCTGAGATTTCCAGAATACTATAGCTCTATATGAAAACGGCATTCAAATACTATAGTTTTGTATGAAAACGGCATTCAAATACCATAGCAGCATGAATATATTGAATTACTATTCAAATACCAAATCCTGGGTTATGTAATTTGACCTTCATAGCAGTAGAAACATATTGGATTATTATGCATACAACAAATGCCAGGTTGTGTATTTACCTTCATGATGCCCTGGGAATGTTGAAGCTATGGAGATGGTGTTTTCCGTCTCAGAAACTTTCAAGTCCACTGTCGATTCTACCATAATAAATGGAACCAATCATAAAAAATTACATACTATTCTACAAAAGATAATCCACACGCTTACCTGACTCATCCATTGATCACAGGAAACTAAGCCTGGAAGACTACAATCCCTGAAAGATAACTGACAGAAAATCGGTTGATTGAAATCTACATAGACCGTACAAGAATCCATACACAAAGTATCAACAGACACACTTTACACATACACATTCATATACATATACACATGTGCCCATGCACACGTAAGGCGGACCATACAGAATGAGCACAGTGGTTAAAGCCAAACCAAGAGTTTTTGAAAATTTAACCAAGGTGGAGGTGAAAGAATGACCGCAATCTCATTCTTTTCGTGCAGACTTTTCATAATGCCAGAGGAGGAAGATAAGAAAGAAAGAAAGGGGGGATGAATTCGCCATTCAGAGAGAGAGACGGAGAGAGAGAGAGAAGAAGAAGATAGTATGCGTGGAAGACTATCCAGAGATCTGAGATCTCCTGAACACAGACCAGGCGATTCCAAGGTCCTCGAATCTGTAAGGACTACACGAACGTGTGGTAGAGAAGATCGATTAACAGCAAATGGAAGGGATAAGAGCCGACCTGAAATGAAGCAGATCAAGAACAAGGAAAGGCGATGGCGGGCAGAATATCTCAATCAGAGATCCCTCCTGCTGCTGCTTCTGCTTCTGCTTCTGCTTGGCCTCGATCCGAATGACTCTTCCACGCCGCCCCTCCCTGACAAAAACGTGAGGAAAAACAAAATACCAAAGAATGGATGCTTTTGGTGGGTGGAAAATAGAGAACGCGCAACGAACTGTTGTTTTATGAATTTGTGATAAGCCACACACAATCAGTCACTAACTGGAACTGGAACTGGAACTGGAACTGGAACTGGTGGGGACATGAATGACACTTCCCTCATTACAGTCCAACTTTTGTTCTGCGCGAGTAGGGAAAAGAGATGAGCGGCTCATGAATTTTACAGATTCATACAAAACAACATTGTTCTGATGATACGAAATTTTTTATATATATATAAATATATCACGTGATTGAGAACCACTCGTACCGGCAATAATCAGATTGGAGCCATTTTGCATGGCTCTAGGGTTCATGGTTTAGCTTCGACTTTCAGCTTGATCTGTTTCAAAGCCGATTAGCCTTCGGCGCGAGTAGCTAGCCGAGCCACATGAGCTCGGCGCAACTCCACTGGTCCTTGGTTACCTCCAAGCTCAACCCGATTACAAGAGACTAAAAGAATGGCTTGTCGGCTTTAGTTGAAACTCTACCAATAGTAGAAGGATCCTTTCTATAACCCTTTTGTTATATTAGTGCTACCATGCCATCCAATTAAATGATTATTATCATTGATACCTTCATCATGGTCATTGATACCTCCAACATTGATGAGCATTCATGCTCCTTGACACAACTCTAGTGAAATTTTCACTCGTGGAATGTTTCTCCTTAAACCCTACAACTCCCTATCCACTACCACTGATCCAATTGCTCTCTGATGGTTTACTACCATGCACTACTGGCCATTGGTTGCTTCCAATGCTCTCTTTTGCGAGCCACTCCAGCCAAAGTTCACTTTTGAATTCCTCATGTTGCTTACATTTTATCTTATATATGTTGGTTTTGTTGCTAATTTCTCAACCTAGATTGCACATTCCAATGAAATGTTTGCTATATTTGATGTACTTTGTCCACGGATGGTTCTAGATGAGCTAAATTACTAGATAGATTGTAAGAGATGACCCTAGATCATGTAGAAGCCTTTTTTTGAGAGCCATTAGTTATAAAATTGCCATAACAATGGCTACATTGACCCATGATATGGGGCGTAGTCAAAGAAAATTCTCACTCATGGCTGGGGTAAAAGTCGCCTAGGGGGAGATAAAGTTCTAATGTGAGATTTGTTGTGCTCACCCTACATTTCATTAGTGTTTCTTTGCTACTTTTCAAATGCCTCCATTTCCCCAATCATAGTATGATAGTATTCCTTGAGTGTGTGAATAATTATGGCCATATCCCATTGACTGTAATAGCTAGAAAATTAACTTTTTCTTTCATTAGCATAAGGTACGGACACTTCTAGATAGTCCAAAACAAAACACTACATGCTAATTAGAAGCTCCATAAAGGAAGGATTTCCTCCATAGGATGAAATGGGAGAAGCAAGGATTGCTTCTATGACCTTGTGAGATAAAGTTTATAATTGGATTTATCACTTGTGAGTCCAAATTGTTGATCCCCATGTCACCATACCTCGCACATGTCGAAGTTCCAACAATCATATGATCCTCCACTTGATTTGTGATGCCAGATTTGTACAAGTCCTTCCACATGAATTCCTCGAGATCCCACTGTAGATGCACCAAGGAACTAATTTTGTAAGACGATGGTTACTAATGTGCTGCTAGCTTTTCTAGGAGTGGATCAATACTCCATTGCTTTTTTGTATAACCAACTAACCTCACCTAATGTTACTCCATTGTTTGGGCGACATTGTTCGGGATGCTTATAACTACTCTTAGCAATCCCACTGTGTCAACAACTTCATAGAAAGTGATTTTTGCCCCACTCGAGCTCACTCCTTTTATTATTTTCAACATTTTGTCATTGGTAGGTCCACCTAGCCACATTGTTTGTTGACCCATTTGTAAGAATAATTTGGAATGTGCAAGGGTTGTCTTTACAATCACAAATGTATTGTGGTCCTCATGTATATTGTCACCCCAGTTAGAGATGACACAAGTCTATTGGTGTTGCCATCAAGTCCTCCACCACCTGTTGGGTGAGACCGTCAGGCGGAACAAGGCACTAACTTCCAGCAGTATGTTGGAGATGTCAAGAGGTAGATTAGAACAAAGAGAAGATCAAATCTGAAGGAGGAGGCTTCAAATTTGAGGTGGTGAGAAGTGGAGGCAAAGGTACAAGAGAGAGTAGGAGAGTTGGAGCAACCAACTTTGAACGGCCATACAAGCTTGGTATTTATACCCCCGAGCTAGGGCTGAAGCCTTTTCGTCTTATTACAAATATGACCCGTTCACTTATGGACGGTGTGAACACGGCCATTAGATGCTCGTATTCAACACTCCCCTGTAATGGGTGTGTTCTAGAAAATCCGTAAAAAGAAAACAAGGGGCTGATATACTACGGAAAAGTACGATCGTAAAAAAGTACGATCGTAAAAGGTACGACTATTTCTGCAGTTTGTCCAGAATCAGCTCCATGCCCATCCGATCCCGTAGAGACCGAAATCAGTCCGTCGAAAGACTTTTGGTCATCACGTCCGCAACATTGTCAGTCGTAGAGAACTTCTCTAGACTGAGCATCTTCTTAGTTGCGCAATCCCGAACGACGTGGTACCGAACCTCGATATGCTTGGAAGCATTGTGATGTACCGGATTTTTCGCTAAAGCGACGGCTCCCTGGCTGTTGCTCAGCACGGTCGGAATCCATTTCGGATTAACTTGTCGAAACATACAAGCTAGTCGTCTGAGCTAAAGCGCTTCCTTTGCTGCATCCGACGCAGCTATGTACTCCGCTTCGGTCGTACTTGTAGCAGTACAATCCTATAGTTTCGATCTCCACGAAATGGCGCCGTACCCGAACCTGAAGAAGTATCCAGACGTCGATTTCCGACTGTCGAGACAGCCCGCGTAATCCGAGTCGGTGTAGCCTACTAGGTCTAAGGGTTCGTTCAGTCCGAATTTGATGCCGTAGTCTTTTGTGCCAACCAGATATTTGAAGATATGCTTCACTGCGTTCCTGTGTGGGTGGCCGGGATTGTGCATGAATCTGCTCATGACGCCAACCGCATGCGCTATATCTGGCCTCGTCGCGACCATAGCGTACATCAATGAGCCAACAGCCGGTGCATATTGTACCGACTTCAAATGGTCCCCCTTCGGACCGAGTGTTGGGTAGTCCTTCCGTGACAGCCGAAGGTTGGCAGGTAGCGGTGTCGTAGCAAATCGAGCCGTATGCATGCTGAATTGCTCCAAAATTCGTCGGATGTAGTCAAATTGAGACAGATACAACTGTTGCGAATAACGATTCCGTGTGATCTTCATCCCGAGAATGTGATACGCCGAACCAAGGTCGTTCATTGTGAATTTCTGCAGCATTTGCCGTCGGAGCTCGGCAAGCTCTTCGATATGTCGACCAAAGAGTAGCATATCGTCCACGTAGAGGATGAGGAAGATGGGACTCCCATTTGGTGCGTCCTTACTATACAAGCAATGGTCCTCATCCGATGGAAGAAAGCCGATCGACCGTACGAAATCGTCGAACTTCCTATACCATTGCTGCGGAGCTTGTTTCAAGCCGTACAAGCTCTTCCGTAACCGACATACGAGATGTTCATGGCCTGGTGACGCAAAGCCGTGCGGCTGCTCCACATATATTTCCTCGTCTAGATCACCATGGAGGAATGTCGTTTTCACATCCAATTGAAGAAGCTCCAAGTCCTCGAGCGCGACTACGCCGAGGAGGAAACGAAGGGTTGTCATCTTAACGACGGGTGAAAATACTTCATCGAAGTCTACGCCATACTCTTGCCGAAACCCTTTGGCTACAATGCGCGCCTTATACTTCGGACTAGAGGAATCAGACACTTGTTTGAGTCGATAGACCCACTTGCACGGAAGTGCTTTCCGATTCCGTGGAAGTTCAACCAAGTCCCATGTCTCGTTTGCTCGGATGGAGTTCATTTCGGACTCCATTGCAAGTTGTCAACTTGCAGTATCCGTAGCTTCGATCGCTTCTCTGTATGTCGTAGGTTCATTGGCGTCCGTAAAGAACAAGCCGGGAGAGTATCTCTCTGGTGGCTGCGACAGTCTTTCCGATCGACGTGGAATAACTGGGCTAGCCGGTTCTGGTGCGGTCGTACTCTGCAGGTCTGAACTTGGTTCATCCGAACTGGTTGGATCAGGAGTAGCTGTACTACTCGGATTTTCCGGAGGTACGGCTCCTTCCGTACTAAGAGAGTCGGTGGACCGTGAAGACGACCTCGTATGTTGTGCTGGTCCATATAGAGGAGCAGGTATGTCTGCAAACGTAACTCTCCGTAATTCTATCGGGCGCTCCGCAGCCTTGTGCATTGCGGGCTCGTTGAAGACTACGTCCGAACTTCGGACGCCTTGGTGAGTCTTCGGGTCCCATAAGCGATAGCCGAAACTTTCGTCAAGTCCATATCCTAGGAAAACGCATTTCCGTGACCGTGAATCGAGTTTACGATGCTCGTCCCTTGACACAAGGGCGTACGCTTCACATCCGAATATACTCTCCCCTGTTATCGGATCGTAGGCATTTCAACTTCCGATCCGTCTGATTCTCGACCATTGCGAGCCAATCCTTGAAGATCGTGAAAACACGGTCTTTTGTCCGAGTCGGATAAGCCCACACCTTCCGCGTAGCGTCATCAATGAAGGTGACGAAGTACGACGCTCCACCGAGAGATTGATGTGGCATCAGGCCACAGATGTTGGAATTGATCAAATCAAGCGGACGCGATTCTCTCGGTGCACTAGTCGGATGTGGGGCCGCGACTTGCTTGTCGTACTAGCAACGCTCGCAAAACTCATGTCGGAGAAGGAGAGCTTGGGAATGTAGCCGGCCTTAGATAGATACGTGATGCCAACTTTGCTCAGGTGGCCGAGTCTTCCGTGCCATAGTGATGACACTGGAATATCCATGAGGAATAAGTCATCCTCTCTAAGTGTGACATACAAAGGATGCAGTGAATGTATCTTCGGGCCATGAGCAAGTAGGAGGTTCCCTCTGTGGAGACTTCACCCTCCTAACGAGAAGTTGGCACGGATGCCTGCTTCGTCGAGTTGTCCCATCGAAATGAGCGACCTTGAAAGCTCCGGAACATGTCGAACATCGTGGAACACGATCGTAGAGCCACCCGAAAGGTTGAGCTCTACTGTACCAATGCTGATAAGCGTGCAATTCTGTAAATTTCCGACGCGTACAGGGTCGAAACTTGAGCCGTGTACTGTCGGAATTGCGATCGGAACGGAGTTACGTGGTAAGTCGTACCCGAGTCGAGTAGCCAGCTGGTGGCTTCCTCCGTCGTGAGTAGAAATTCTGCTTCGGTCATGATCTCCACATTGAGGATGTTCGGATTATCCTCCGTAGTAGCTCTGGTTGTGTGCCGTGAATCCGTAGAAGATGAACCGCAGAAGTTCACTTCCTCCGTACGATTGCCCTTTTGCGAAAATTTTTCGTTCTTTGCTTTGAGTGCTCGGCAATCGGCCTTGATGTGTTCAGGTTTCTTGCAATAATTGCACGTCCGTAAATCCTTGGACTTACTTCGGTTTCTCGTTGCGTTCGGCCCGCGTGAGGAACTTCTTCCACGATGTTGTTGTCGATCACCTGTAGTCTGTACGGTGTATGCTTCACTTGCCGAGTTCTGAACAAACGTTTTCCTCTGAACGTATTCAGACAGAATGGAGCTGGTAATCTCGGAGTACTTCATGGCCGCAGTAAATGCGTTGCATACGATTGTGACAAAGGTTTCCCAAGACGGTGGAAGGCTACTCATAAGCAATAGAGCTTTCAGCTCATCGTCGATCGTCATCCCTTGTGCTGACAACTAGGAAATGATTCCTTCCTACTCGTTCAGGTGAGCCGTGATTGAGTCAGATTCCTTAATCCGCAAGTTGTAAAGGCGCTGCATCAAATAAATCTTTGTAGCGGCTACCTTCTTCTCATATTTGTCCGACAACATCTTCCACAATTCTTTTGCTGTGGTACATGACTGAACCGTGTAGTACACGGATTCCGACAAATGCATCCGAATGGTAGCACGGGCTACCCGGTCTAGCTTCTTCCATTCTTCCAGCTTGTATGTTGCTAAGAGCGTTCTGATGCTCTATTGGATCGATCTAGCCGTGGACTATGAGATAGTCCTCCATCTGCTCCTTCCAGAAGTTGAAGTTCGTTTCATCGAACTTCCTTAGACTCATCTCGGATGAGCCGGATGTCGAAGCCATTTGTCGGAAGGCTCGTCCGTAGTTCTGTCCGGAGTGGTTACGATGGTGAGTGAGTACGGCTGCATTACAGTCTACCCGGAATGCGGTCTAACCGAGTTGGACACAAACATGAAGGGGGTTACGGTTCTACTCGAAGTGGGCACGAGCACGACGACTCTATCCGAAGTGAGTACGAACCGTGTTGTCAAAGTCCGAGTCAAAATCAGACTATTACGCCTAGTCCGCGGAAGAACGAGTTGTTCTGACTCTTCTGATGCGGTTTTCGGCCAAAGTACTTCTACACGGAGTGAGCACAAGCCTCTGGCTTTGCCCGAAGTGTGTACAAAACACTATCAAAGAGAGTATGATTGTCAGAATCGCGATCTAATCGTACATTGCATGGATTAGATCACGATAGGGCGTTTTACTCCAGATTGTGGTAAAATGGTCGTAACTCCCTATGGGTTGCTCCAAATCCAATGCCATAGCTTACATTCTCTCCTGACGCCAAGGCGAACACGATGATGTGTTGTTCAACAGAAGAAGTCGCAGAAAACTCTTAGAAAGCTCGAGTCTTTAGTCGCCGGTCAGAAAGTTACGGATGATCATAACTGTCTTGAATCTTCTCCAAACCACACGCTCTTGACGTTCACACTGAGCTGAATACAGTAGAAAGATAGTAGCAGCAGATGATGGCCTACAACAGATGAACCCACGCTCTGATACCAAATGTTCGGTGAGGCCATCAGGCGGAACAAGACACTAACTTCCAGTAGTATGTTGGAGATGTCAAGAGGTAGATTAGAACAAAGAGAAGATCAGATCTAAAGGAGGAAGCTTCAGATCTGAGGCGGTGAGAAGTGGTGGCAAAGGTACAAGAGAGAGTGAGAGAGAGGAATAGGCACAAGAATAGAACTTCTATTCACAAGAGTTGGAGCAACCAATTTTGAACGGCCATACAAGCTTGGTATTTATACCCCCAAGCTAGGTCTGAAGCCTTTTCGGCTTATTACAAATATGGCCCCGTTCACTTATGGACAGTGTGAACATGACCATTAGATGCCCGTATTCGACACCACCCACGGCATATGGAAGATGTACTCGCTATTGCACTAGCAGATCCACTGATCACAGTCGAGAGGTTGCCAAGAAGTGGCGAGAACACAACTGTAAGGCAAGTCGTTACACATACACACACAGATAGAGAGAGTGTGCATGTGTGCGTGCGTGTGTTTGTGCGCCCTTTTTTCAAAACCAAAACCTATTCAACCATTTCATTCCAAAATGATGGGTTTATATACAACTGGACCAGGGTTAGGTTTGGCCTGCCTTGTTTCACACTAGCCAGCCAATAACATTATGGCACACCTAGGGACAATACTATTGCATGTCGAACCCAAAAACCCTTAGATTGGAAGAAAAGAAAAATAAATACAAGTTTGTGTAGCATTTTACAATGCGCAACATTGCGGAGGGCTTCAATCTGCAGTGTTGGGGAGGGGCAGATTGAAAAAGACTGAGGGGGCTGGGATGGGATTGCATTTGTCGCAGCAATGGCGATTAGGGCAGGGGTGAGCTCGGCTTGTAGGGCTGCATCCGGTTGTGTGGTGAGGTGAGGTGCTGCTCAAGCAGTGGTGCACTTCGACTATCTGGTTTGTCACGGGCTGTAGGAAGTCGGCGCGTAGGTTGCCGCTGACCGCCTCCATGCTCTGGTGATCCAATCACACAAGGTCGGTGCTGTGCTAGTCTCGAGCAACCTTCTCGGCGTAGAGGAGCTAGAGCTCCGTTGTCGTGTGTCTCTTCACACACGATATGAAACGTAATAATTTTATGTTAGCCTAGTACTTTTTTATGCGAGGAGATTAAGGTCCGTAAGAGCTTCCAAACGTATTTTACGGCATGTTAATCGGGCAAGTACGGTTAAAGTTACGGATAAATCAAGGAAGAAGACTTGGTGAAGCGGAAAAGTGAGATGTCCCACATGAGCAGGTGTAGCAGTATATAAGCCGACCTTGAAGAATACTTTTCATTCGCGTTTTTCAGGGTGCTTTGTAGCGCTTTGTGCGGGCGGCAACTTTTCTACAGAATCCACGTTTCATACTTTTACGAGTACGAGTTCAGTCGGACGAGTGCGGCGCCCCGTAGTAATCGGACGAGTGCGGCCCGTATCGTGTGCAGGCGAACGAACACAATCGTGTACACGGGCTAGTCGCACTAATGTGAAGGCCATGCTAAAGTAAAATGCCACGTGGGAGACATGCAACTAAAGAGAACGCCACGTGGGAGACATGCGACGGAGCGGGAGATGCGAACTCGAGTTCTTTCATGCAGGAAACCTTGATTTCTTAATCTCAGCTTTGTAATCCAAGTCTTTTGGTTTTGTAACCCTAGTTTGCGGAATCGGGAGAATTCAAACCCTAAATCTCAGCTTTGTAATCCAAGTCTTTTGGATTCGAAACCCTAGTCTACGGAATCGGGAGAATTCAAACCATAAATCTCTGATCGAAGCCAAGTCTTCTAGATTCGAAACCCTAGTTTGCGGAATCGGCAGAACTCAAACCCTAAATCTCTGATCGAAGCCAAGTTTTCAGAATTCAAAACCCTAATCGGCTAAACTGGAAACCCTGTCTTGAGAAATTTAAACCCTAATCTGGGTAATCTGCTGAACTCAAACCCTAAATCTCTGATCGAAGCCAAGTCTTCTGAATTCTAAACCCTAATCTGGGTAGTCTGCTGAACTCAAACCCTAAATCTTTGATCGAAGCCAAGTCTTCTGAATTCTAAACCCTAATCTGATACTTTCACTATACCCCAATCCTTTCTGATTCCGATTTCGGGATTTGATTGTAATTTCTTCTCTATAATCAAGAAACTATTTCAAATTTATATATTCAAACTAAATTATCAGTCTTCGCATCCCGGTATTTGGAATCCTATGGTCGGAGGCCCCGGGGTCCTGCCTCGACGTTCACGTATCTTTGTTGTAATTTCGCGACACCGCTACTTGGGCCGCTTGGACTCCCAAAGCTTGAGGGAGGCAGTGTCCACTTGCTCCATGGTCTTGGCATGAAAACTCTTGACCACGTGTTAGACAATGCAAGCACGGGTTGAGGTTTGTCCTCAAGCTCCACGTGGAGCTTCTCCTGTAGTTCCTCATGAGTAGTAGTTTCGCCTTGATGGCGTTTGGCCATTAGGTTGACCTTGGTCGGAGGACCAACATCTCCACACCGTGTTTCTGAACTCTTTTTCTGAAGCACGTAGTGTGTTGTTGTGATGTTTTCAACGCACAGTGTGAAAACACCCCAAATGATCGATACAATACTCCTTTAAGTATAGATCAACCATGCTAAAATATGTTTAGGGTGGGATTCAATCCTTAAACCTTGTTAGTACAAGGTTTTGGCTTTACCACTAAAGTATACACTATAAATATTTTATAAAAAAATCTCAGGATTGTCACAATTCACCTTCGAATTACGTTGCAACCATCGGGGCCTGAGACGGTGCACCTATGATTGCAACCATCAGGATCTCAGGCCCCGATGGTTGCACCTTCGAACAAGTAGATCTAGAGTGTGAGCAATATGACATCGACCAACTAGGAGACGTAGAACATCACGACATTGGTAAACTTTGATGTGAAAGGTGGAACAAAGATCGTAGCTCAACCTGAGGCGATGAACATGTTGACGATATTTGAAAGGATACTGCAAGAGCAACAGACCATGACAGAGCTAGGGGTGGCTGTTGATTGTCTTATTTAGTGGAATGGTCCATTTGATGGGTGAGATGTTTCTCACTACATGTGAGACTGCAAAGCCTTGATGGTACATTGCGGGGTCTCAGAAGCTCTTCGAATATGTGCATTTGATCAAATTGCTACAGATGGCCTACAAGAGAAGATCCATGAACTTTGAGGAGCAAACAAAACTTGGGCAAGCTTCGAGAGGGTTGTGTTGAACAATTTGCCATCGAGGACTCTACAAAAGAGACATGGCGTGGATTTAAAGAATAAGTTAATTTGCCCCATAAAGGTATGAAGGCTCTCGAAGTTTTATCTAAATTTGAATTAGAATCAATAGGTTGTTTACAAGGAGTCAAATGGTCATTCAAGTTGAAAAATTCCTTTGAGTCATGGATATGAGAGATTGTAAGGATTTGGGTAGTTTAATGGAAGACACAAAGTGAAAACGTAGAAATGTGAACGAAGGTCAAAGAGATTGTTGCTACAACAAAATAAAACAATGGCTTGGCAAAGATGAGAGAAAAGGGGTTGAAACACCATGAAGGATGGAATCAACATCTTCAAGCTCGAGGGGCTCAAGATCCCAAGAATTTAGGGCAGGGAAGACCCTCGATTCTACAACCCTAGATCAACTCGTTAAGAGCCTAGAAGATCTAACGATTGCTTTGTAAAGAAGGATGAAGACATAAAATTTAGAAGTCTTAGACATCAAATTTATTTCGAACCCATGCTTGATCAATACAATTACCAGCTCTTTGATATTCCTGATTCGTACCGGTGTCTTCATGGTTGCACATGTCCAATGTTTGTTAGTATAGTGGGAATCTAAGATGTCAAAATTATCAACATCACTCATAAAAATAGTGTTGGTGTTTACCTTCGGATGACTTGTCTCCTATAGGACATGCCTCTTTCTTTTCACAAGGTTGATAATCAGTTCATTAAACTCTTCCTTTGCGATACCCAATAATTCTCGAAGTGAAAATTTCATTAAGCTATCAAGAACACTTTCTTCAAGTAATTTTTTCATATCAGTTTATTGCTCGATAGTCAAAGCAAGCTTATGCGTTGAGCTAAGTTTCTCCTTCCCCTTTTTGACTCTGATCTTCTTCTCTTCTTGTCGGCTAGTGCTTTTGGTATCCTCTTTCTTGGATGGATCAACAGATTTATCTAGTCTTTTGCACTTCCCTTCAATAGAAACTATATGCATTTGACACAATGCAAGGGTAGTTGTATTGTCCATGCGACACTCCCACCGTGTTGACCTCTAGACCTCTTGTACCATAGTTTTAATATTTGTTAGACAATTATAATTCAAAGATTCTAATACTGGATTTGGCCAAAATGTGATTTATGTTGTGTAACACTCCTCTACGCGGATCCCAACAAAGATAGAATAATTTACAAAGCCTTTCTCTTTTGTTTGATATACTATGGAGGTTAGTGTGCCAAGTAGTACCGAACTTTGATATGCTCTGATGCATTGTGATGTACCAAATTCTTCACTCGTGTGAGAACTCCCTGTCAGGGTCAATGAGCCAACAATGCAAGAGTATGATGCGTCAGACCAAGGTCCTTCATGTCATATAAACAGGTTTTAAACCCACGACCTTGTTTGAAGCATTGATTGTTGTAACCAATTGATCAAATACAATGTCATGATATAAATGCCAACATACATCTATTTAATACTACTTTCTGATGTTCCAGAAAGTTCTAGAACTTTCTAGAAGCCTCTGCATGCATATCTCCCTACATGTAGGACCCTCTTGTGGCTTGCAGGAGTCCGGGCACTGTATAAATATTGGGGTGCACCTTGATCCCAATCAAGGTGAACAACACTAATTACATAATCAATAGTTAGCTTCATCTATCTTCTTCCTAGTTATCTCCTCTACTCTGGTGTAACTTTGTCTACTCTTCAGTCTAGTCTATCTCAACTTTGTCTACTCTTTTGTCTCTGTCCGTGACAGTTTGTTCACCTTCTGTGTTTCCCAAGCCTCGTCATGTCGGATTCTAGTAAGAGATTCAATCAGCTTATGGAAGCCATGCATCAACTTCAACTTGAGAATAACGACCTTCGGGAGTCACTACGGAAGTTGCAAGGTGGAATGCCAAAGGAACTCGAGGAAGAAAAAACCAATGCTCCGCCAACATAAACAAATCTTCCCTTTGTAGCGTATGCTCCGTCATCAACCCTTTCTCTGACTCCTCTTCATCCCATTACAAGCTTGGAGCCCAAAGTTAGTCTGCCTGAAAAGTTCAATGGCATGAGGGTGCGCTTCCGAGGATTTATAATTAGATCAAGCTTATTATCCAAGTACAGCCTCAACGATATTCGGATGACTTTCGTCAAGTTGGTATTGTTGGGACCTTTCTCTCAAGAGCTGTGCAAGCCTGGTTCACACCATTCGTTGAAACTGTCAGAACCATGGTAGAGATTGAATGATTGAAGGAAGATATAAGAGTAGACAGGAAGAGACGAGTGTCGATGGATAACAGAAGAGTGAGTTTAGTACAATAGAATGATTACAAGAGGAGTTGGATACAAGAAAGGCTTAAGGCTGAAGACTGGCGTTGACTCGAACTGATTAGATATTATGTATATGTCTCTATTTATAGGATTAGCCTAGAGATTTCTAAAAGGTTCTGGAATGTTCTATTCCTACAATATTCTAGGATGCTCTAGAAGGTTCTAGAATGCTCTATTCCTAGAATATTCTAGGATGCTCTAGAAGGTTCTAGAATGTTCTAGAAAGTTCCAGAGTTTTCTCTGAATAAAACAATCACTCTATCACGAAAAATTAGCCTTTAGCATTTCACGTCATGATAAGCTACTTCAATGGTTAGGTTTCCCGATCATGTAGTAAAAGATCCTGGGGTCAAATCCAAGGGAAGCCTAATGCTCATTAATTCTTTACACTATTGGCCCTTCTCAAACGACGAGTGGAAGGAGTCGTTAACAATGGAGGCCCGGGTTTGTTGGGATAGCGTCGATAAGAGTTTGAGCATTACAATCATTATCGACGGGTTCTCATGTACAATCAACGAGGTAATACAATTTGTTACGCACAATTTTAGAATCAAGAATGGAGGCTATCTCGTACTCCGGGCCGTTAGCAAGTTCGAGAGGAGGTGGGGGCGGCACGACACGATTGGGAATCGAGCTGATGTGACAAGGATCCAGAAGAGAGCTATGAAAGACGGGACGAAGCCGTAATTTGTAGGAGGATCATGTCAAAAGGTTGCGTCATTAATCCGCTCCGTGATGACAAAAGAACCGAGGCGTTAATAATCGAGCTTATCACATGGCCGAGTAGTCTTGATGTGGCATTGTAACAACCATACCCGATCACCAATCTTGAACGGAGATGGAAGACGATATCGATCTGCATGGGCCTTATATTGGGCTTGAGCTTTCTGAAGATGTGAAGACAACTCGGAGTGAAGCTGTTGCAGGCGATGGAGACACTGCTCCGCGCTAGGATTTGGTGAGAGCACTGGGATGTCCAGGAGACACCATCGAGGATGGTTACCAGTATAGGCGTAGAAAGGTGTGACCTTGGTAGAAGAGTGTACAGTATTATTGTACGCAAACTCTGCAAGATGCAATAGATGACTCCAATCATCTTGTTGGTAACTGATGAAGAATCGAAGATACTGCTCAAATGTTTGATTTGTGCGCTCTATTTGGCCATCAATTTCAGGATGATATGTTAAAGAGAGTTTGCAAGTGTTTCGGAGCCCGTCACATAGGTGCTTCTAGAAGTGAGTGATAAATTGTGGACCACGATCACTAATAATGTTTTCTGTAAGACCATGATGGTGAAATACTTCCCACATAATGATGTGTCCTTTTTCTTGACTACTAATACTCTTGACACATGGCAAAAAATTTGTCATCTTGGTAAATCGATCCACTACGGTTAAAATAACATCAACACCGTGTGAAGGTGGCTGATCTGTAATGAAATCCATCGAAATTGACTGCCATGGCTTGCTTGGTGTCGGCAACGGTTGCAGCAACCCATAAGGATGATGTCTGGGAATCTTGGCTCGACAATAGATGTCACATGCACGAACATAATCTTCAACGAATTGCTGTAAATGAGGCCACCAAAAGGATCGCTTCACTAGCTCCTGTTGTGGGTGAGGCCGTCAGGCGGAACAAGGCACTAACTTCTAGTAGTATGTTGGAGATGTCAAGAGGTAGATTAGAACAGAGAGAAGATCAAATCTGACGGAGGAGGCCTCAGATTTGAGGCGGTGAGAAGTGGTGGCAAAGATACAAGAGAGTGAGAGAGAGAGATAGGCACAAGAATAGAAATTCTATTCATAGGAGTTGAAGCAACCAACTTTGGACGGTCATACAAGCTTGGTATTTATACCCCCAAGCTAGGGCTAAAGCCTTTTCGACTTATTACAAATATGATTCGTTCACTTATGGACAATGTGAACATGGCCATTAGATGTCCATATTCGACACTCCCCCGTAATGGGTGTGTTGCAAAGAATCCGTAAAAAGAAAGAAAAAAGAATATACAAGTTTTACAAATCTAACAAAGGGCTGATATACTACGGAAAAGTACGATCGGAAAAGTACGATCGTAAAAGTAAGATTGCAAACAGAGAAGGGTTTAGTTACGATCGTAAGAAATACTATTTCCGCAGTTTGTCCAGAATCAGCTCCACGCCCATCCGATCCCGTAGAGACCGAAATCGGTCTATCGAAAGACTTTTGGTTATCACGTCCGCAACGTTGTCAGTCGTAGAGACCTTCTCTAGACAAAGCTTCTCCTTACTTGCGCAATCCCGAACGAACTTGTACCGAACCTCGATATGCTTGGAAGCATTGTGATGTACCAGATTTTTCGCTAAGTGACGGCTCCCTGGCTGTCGTTGAGCATGGTTGGAATCCATTTCAGATTAACTTGTCGAAACATACAAGCTAGTCATTCGAGCCAAAGCGCGTCCTTTGCTACGTCCGACGCAGCTACGTACTCCGCTTCAGTCGTACTTGTAGCTGTACAATCCTATAGTTTCGATCTTCACGAAATGGCGCCGTACCCGAACCGGAAGAAGTATCCGGATGTCGATTTCCAGCTGTCGAGACAGCCCGCATAATCCGAGTCGGTGTAGCCTACTAGGCCTAAGGGTTCAGTCGGTCCGAATTTGATGCCGAAGTCTTTTGTGCCAACCAGATATGTGAAGATATGCTTCACTATGTTCCAGTGTAGGCGGCCGAGATTGTGCATGAATCTGCTGACGATGCCAACTGCATGCGCTATGTCTAGCCGTGTCGCGACCATAGCGTACATAAATGAGCCAACAGCTGGTGCGTATAGTAACGACTTCATATGGTCCCCCTCTGGACCGGGTGTCAAGCAGTCCTTCCGTGACAGCCGAAGGTTGGTAGGTAGCAGTGTCGTAGCAGATCGAGCCCTTTGCATGCTGAATCGCTGAAAAATTCGTCGGATGTAGTCGGACTAAGACAAATACAACTATCGCGAATGTCGACGTGTGATCTGTCGCGAATTTCAACAGCATTTGCCGTTGGAGCTTGGCAAACTCTCCGATATGTCGACCGGAGAGCAGCATATCGTCCACGTAGAGGATGAAGAAGATGGGACTCCCATCTGGTGCGTCCTTACTGTATAGACAATGGTCCTCATCTGATTGAAGAAAGCCGATCGATCGTACGAAATCGTCGAACTTCCTATATCATTGCCGTGGAGCTTGTTTCAAGCCGTACAAGCTCTTCCGTAACCGACATACGAGATGCTCACGGCCTGGTGACGCAAAGCCTTGCGGCTGCTCCATATATATTTCCTCATCTAGATCACCATGGAGGAATACCGTTTTTACATCCACCTGAAGAAGCTCTAAGTCCTCGAGTGCGACTACGTCGAGGAGGAAACCAAGGGTTGTCATCTTAACGATGGGTGAGAAGATTGTTAGTATCATGAGTACTAGTACAAAAGGCTTATGTGTGCTTGAACCTGTGACCTATAGTTACATAGGCTGAAATCTTATCCATCATACTATCTTACTTCAATCAATAAAAATTATATTTTAGTATTTAATAATATGGTAAAGCATTACCATATTAACGTTAAAAACGACTTGCGACGTATGTTGACATCGCAGGTCGTCTGAGCAGCTATGTGGCATTCATGCATGCAAGCCACATGGCGAGCATGCATGAGGCCT
>JBBBWG010032653.1:0-23431 GCA_037176905.1 Azolla pinnata
GCCTCCTGCCATGGAGGCACAGGATGGTGTGAGAAGAGGTAGAAGCAGACGGCGGCGACTAAGAGGAAGTCGAGCGAGGAGCAGATGATAGCAAACATGGACGGTGACTAAGAAGGAAGATCAGGAATTCTGTTTGATCAACACTGGTTTTTCTCAATTGCAGTTGCAGAGGAAAGGCCGAGTGTTAAATCATGCATTCCTTATAATGCCTTTCTATTTTAGAAATAGATAAAGGAAGGGAGCAAGGCATGCTGTTAATATGTGAAGAAATGATCTTTTCTCTCAAGAAAAAGATGGGAAATGGGCAAAAAACTTTGGTCAGGGTCTCATTTGTTTGTGCAATGTGAAGGAAAATTGCCTTTTGTATGTTCCACTGTTGGCCGATAGGAATGCAGGAAAAGGGAGAACTTGTCCAAATGATGCATGTCGTATGGTGGTGTTATGCACTAGCAATGCCAGAAAATTCATGTAGAAAGGGAAAGAAACTTCGCCAAAACCAATGGGTTTGCACGACAAGAAAAAAAAAGAAGAAGCTTCCCTGCATCTCAGCTCTCATCTCCTGTCTCAAAGAAGTGTGGAAAAGACAAAGAGATTGCTTGATTAATTCGTACGTATGATGTATTTACGTGCCCAGGAAAGAGCACAGGCAAACCATGACTGTGCTTCAACCTATCTATGAGAACTGGTCTCGTGTCTTGAACAGGCTCAGAAAGGAAAAGGATTCTACCAAATTCATGCATCTGTACAATACCTTTATGTGTGAAGGAGAGGCAAAGCATCATACAAGATTTGCAAATGAACTTATGTCTCTGCTTGTTGATTTGGGTGTCATGTGCCAAGCCCAACATATTTTTGATAGACTAGCTTTCCGGAATGAAAATTCGTGGAATATACTCATCATAGGTTATGCTAGATGTAAGGAATCACTACATGCTCTCACCCTCTACCAAAAAATGAGGGAAGAAGGTCATTGTTCTGCAAATGGATATACTCTTGTGGCACTTGTAAAGGTATGTTCTGATATTAAGGACCTTCAAAAAGGGCGCAAAATACATGCTGATATTGCAAAACTGGGTCTTCTGGAAAATGACATGTATATTGCGAGCACCTTAATCGATATGTATGTCAAATGCGGATCCTTTTCAGAAGCAAAGGGAGTGTTCAATGAATTTCAATCTCATAATGTTGTCACATGGACAATACTTGTTGCAGGATACATAGAGTATGGGTTTGACGAAGAAGCATTGAAGTCAATTGACCAGATGCAACAGGAAGCGATCTCCCCTAATGCATTCACGTATGTTTGCAATTTAAAAGCCTGTGGAAACCTGGGAGCTACTAGCAAAACTCAGGAAGTACACAATGAAGTTGTCCTTAAAGGGCTAGAGAAAGAACTTCATGTTGTTAACTGCCTAATTACTGCGTATACAAAATGTGGTTTGATTGGCACAGGAAAAAAATTGTTTTTAGAACTTCAAATTAAAGATGTTGTTTCGTGGACTGCATTAATAACAGGATTAGTTGATCACGGTTGTGCTGTGGAGGCAATTTCACATGTCATGGAAATGCGATGTAAGAGCATCCCTCTAAATTCAAACACATTTGTTTCTGGTCTTAAAGCCTGTGGAGTGGCAGGTAACAAAGACAGTGCATTTGTAATACATTCTGAGGTCGAGAAGAAAGGATTAGGAAGAGAGATTTTGGTTGGAAACAGCCTGATTGATACATATATAAAATGTGGGTTGCTAGAATCGGCTGAAAAAGTTTTCAACAATCTTGCTGTTAAAGATGTCATCTCATGGACTGCAATGGTTTCAGGATATGGAGAAAAAGGTAAAGTTGACGAGGTGCTGAACTGTTTTGACCAAATGTATCAAGAAAACGTATCACCAAATGTATTTACATTTGTTGCTGGATTGCAAGCCTGCAGTTCTGTAAGGGTCATGGACAAAGTCAGTCATCTACATGTTGAGATTGTAAAGAAAGGGCTGGAAGCAGAGTCTCTTCTTGGGAACACCTTAGTTGATGCATATGCCAAATGTGGCATGATAGAAATAGCTAGGGACATTTTCAGAAAGCTTTCTGAATGGGACGTAATCTCCTGGAATGCACTGATTTCTGGGTATTTGGAACATGGATCTGCAGAGGAAGCACTCTTATGTGCTGAAGCCATGAAAGAGCAGCAAAAACTTCCAACTGTTCTAACATTTGTTTGCTGCTTGAAAGCTTGTGGAAGTTTAGCAGCCGTGGACAAGGGGCAAGACTTGCATGATGAAATAGTTTTGAGAGGATTAGAAGAAGAGCAGCTTGTGAATAGTGCTTTAATTCATATGTATATCAAATGCAGTGCCCTCTCAGAGGCTGAAGATGTTTTCCAACACATTTGTGTGCGAGATGTTTATGCTTGGAATGCAATATTAGCAGGTTACACTGAACATGGCTTCTTTGATAAAGCTTTGAAGGGTTTTGGAGAAATGGAACAAAAATGCATTCCATCAGATATCACGACGCTTGTCAACAGCTTGAGGCTTAGTGTTAACATGAGAGAAATAATCAGTGGCTTTCAGACACACGTGGCTATAATGAAGAGGGGTCTTGAAGAAGAGTATGTGATTGGTAATGCCCTAGTAGACCTGTATTCGAAGTGTGGCATGATGGAAACGGCAGAAAAAATATTCATTAACCTTCCAGTTCAGGATGTAATGTCTTGGAATGCAATTGTTGAGGGGTATGTTGAATATCAGTATGATGAAAATGCATCCGATTATTTGAAATTACTGCAGCAGGAAACAGTCTTCTTTGATGCAATTGGATGCAGTGGTGCGTTGAAAGTTTGTAGTAGTATTAGAGCCATGGAGAAAGGCAGAGAGATTCATAATCAGGTTGTGCAAAAAGGTTTTGAGAATGAGATTCTTGTTGGTGGAACCTTAGTTGACATGTATTGTAAATGTGGACTTCTTAGAGAAGCACAAGTGATTTTTGATGATCTTCCAGTTCATGATCTGGTGCTATGGAATTCATTGATAGCAGGATATGTTGAGTATGGATATGATAAAGAAGCACTCATATGCTATGATAATATGCAAGTTGAATGTGTCCAACCAGATACTATCACACTGTCTTGCATCTTGAAAGCATGTATTAGCATCAGAGACTTGAGAGGTGTTTCACTGATACATGATATGGTTGTTCAAAAAGGCCTAGAAAAGGAACTTCTTATGGGAAGTGTTTTGGTTGAAGTTTATGCTAAATATAGCCTTCTTGAGGAAGCGCAGTATGTGTTCCTCAAACTTTCAAGTAGAGATGTAGTCTCATGGAATGCATTAATATCAGGATATACCGAAAGTGGAGATGTCGAGCAGGTATGTTGCTGCATCGAGCGTATGCAACAAGAACGCATAGCTCCAGATTCTAGAACATTCATTTGCAGCTTGAAATCTTACAGCAGTTCCATATTCATGGAAGGATTACATGCTGAAGTCATCAAGAAAGGATTCGGCACAGATCTTCTCATTGGCAGTACATTGGTTGATACTTACGCTCAAATGGGATTTCTTGAAGCAGCACAGCATGTGTTCGATAGGTTACCTGTTAAAGATGTTATTTTATGGGCTGCATTAGTCACAGGCTATGCAGAACATGAGCGTGGTGACCAAGTGCTAAACCTCCTGAAAGAGATGAATACACATGGTATCTGTCCAAATAAAGGTATACTTGTTTCTATTGTGAAAGTCTGTGGTGATGCCAGAAACATCAACGAAGGTTGTGCTATACATGCTGATATTGTGAAGAGAGGGCTCGAGATTGAGACCTTCATTGGGAATACCTTAGTTGATTTATATGCAAAATGTGGTTTGCTTTCAACAGCACAGTGTATGTTTGATGATCTTCCTATGAAAGATGAAGTATCATGGAATATAATGACTGCAGGATATGTGGAACATGGATATAGTGAAAGGGCACTGTCTCTCTTTGAACAAATGCGAAGATTGGGCGTCTCTCCAAATGCCGTCACACTTGTTTGCTGTCTGAAAGCTTGTGGTAGCACTAGAGCTATACTGGTTGGCAAAGAAATTCACAAAGACATTGTAGAACAAGCTGTTGAAATAGATCTTCTCATTGGCAATACATTAGTGGATATGTATTCGAAGTGTGGATCGCATGTAGAGGCATTGGCAGTATTTAACAGGCTCCCAGCCCGGGATCAGGTCTCTTGGAATGTGTTGACTGCAGGATATGCTGAGCATTATAAATTTGAGGAAGTGCTCAATCAGCTGTGTCAAATGGAAAACCTGCATGTACCTCCGAGTCCTTCCACGTTTGTCTACGGCATAAAAGCTTGCGGTGGCTTACAGGCAGGCAACAGAGGGAAAAAATTACATCTTCAGGTTTTGAAGAGAGGATTGGAAATGGACGTACAGATTGGCATCTGTCTGGTTGATATGTATGCAAACTGCGGGTTGCTTCTAGAAGCACGGGGTGTTTTCGACAGACTTATGACCAGAGATGCAGTGTCATGGAATGCTCTGATCACAGGATATGTAAATCATGGGCATGCTGGCGACGCGTACATTTGTATCAAAGAAATGGCAAATGGTGGCATTTCATCGAATTCTTTCCTATCTGCATGCATCCTGAAAGCTGTCGGTACGATAGGCTCTATCACTATGGGCCGAGATGCGCATTCCGATACCGTGAAGACGGGCTTGGAAGTGGAGCTTTTCCTAGGGAATATGTTGATCGATATGTATGCTAAATGCGGTTTCCTTTCCGAGGCACACCAAGTGTTCGATCAGCTTGCTGATCGTGGTGTCGTGACTTGGAATTCGCTAGTACTCGGATATGGCCAACTTGGAAGCGCTGAGATTGTGTTCCATTTGTTGAACAGGATGGAATCAGAAATGGTAGATCCCGACGCGGTGACATTGATCAGCGTTCTCAATGCTTGCAGCCATGCTGGTTCGACACGTGAAGCTTACATGTGTTTCGCTACCATGTGCAAAACTTATGACATCTTCCCAAGCATAGAGCATTACAATTGCATGGTCGATCTCCTGGGTCGTGCTGGCTGTGTGGAAGAGGCTGTGGGCATGATAGCAAAAGTACCGTTCCATCCGCGTGGTGTCGTTTGGCATACTTTGCTGGGCGCATGTCGGAAATGGCCAAACAGAGAACTTGGGAAATGTGCCTTTGAGCATGCAGTAGAGCTGGATAACCATGATGGTCCTGCTCATGTCTGTATGCATAACATATATGTGGAAGCTTCCTTCCAGGAAGCATCGTGCTCTGTCGATATTGCAGTCGAGGGGGGGGATAACAACATCTATGTATTTGCAGCATGACAGTTGTGGATGGTCCTGCTCATCTATGTAGTTACAGCATGATTGCGGATGCTTCGCTGCAGAGAGGATTCTCCGGGTGCTAACTTTGCTGAACTTTTGTTGGGCTGAAACACCCGAACTTGGATCAGCCAGCTGAACATTCCTTCCTTGCGGAGGCAGATCCTTTGCTTCAGCGTCGTTAAGGAAATCGGATCGGTCCCGCGATGCAAACACCGCAGCGAAGTAACTAAACTGGATTGTAATTATGTTGCTCTCATTCGACCGAATTCCCCGAATCATCCATCATCAAAGAACCTCAAACGGAAGCACCTTACGGGAGGATGAATGGCTAACCATGGTATGTATGGCTACGGATTTCAGCTGCAGAACAAGGCAATGCCAGCATTTGTTTGTAAAGTCGTCATCCGTGTTCATATCTTTCGGATCAACACAGCTAAGCATCCATGCAACATGCAAGGGATCGCACGCAATGAAGTAAGGACCGACTGCCTCCGGAATGCGTCAGGAGCCGAGATGATGATCTCTTCGATATTGTCATATATGTGCACAGATGAGAGTTTTTCTGGCTTGTCTCATCTGTATTGACAGAGAATGAATAGCCTCTAGCGATGCTTTCGAGCCTAGAACCAATCGCCAGTGATGCATACCGAACCGAAGAACTTGTACACTTGGGAAAAGTTTGGATAGTGCATCTCATGTCATTAACAAAAAAGAAAGGTGTCGCTGTTGGAATCGACGATGGAGCGATCGATTGCGGCAGACCCGGTCATGATATTGTGGGAATGAATGAATGAATGGAATGATCACGCATTTTCTAGGAAATGCTTGTGGAAATTGTGAATGTAATCACCCTGGCTTACAGAAAAATATCAACCATTGGTGATAGACTTGCATCCGTTTTGTAAGAAGCGTTGAGCAAATGCCGCCCCGAAAATGTTTCGTGTCATGTATATTAGCAAACACCCGAGTCTCTTCACAAAAGAATTGAAGAACCGAATCGATTTATTAGATGCTGGGTCTACTTTCCGGAACGCTTTTTGAGTCGGTTATGGAAACATCTTTTGTTTGCCCCAAACGATTTCCTGATGTATCTGCTTCTACTGTATTCTGGACCATGATTTCGGACATTATTATTTGGCCTTGTGAATGAGCCATGCCCAAAAATGACCAAATGGGTAACGATTTGAAGGCGTATTTTAACTGATTGTTTTGGTTTTATTATAGGCCCCCTTACGCTTTCTTCCTTCTTTCTCTTCGTGCGAATCAATTGTTCCGATTCGGAATTTTGAGGCCTCTTTCAATCTATCGGAGGAGTGGCAAGGTAATTTCAACGCGGCTATGGATTATATATATATAAGAAATTTCAACTTCATTCCAGCGACGTGAATCATGAGGTAGAGCAGACAAATAGTCGGAGTCGGTAGCAGCTTAAAAGCAGCCACTTGGAATGAATTCAAGCTAAAACTTGGACCCCTGGAGCTTGCTTTAGATAGATCAAAATCCCCTGATTTCCATTAGGCAAGTTACAAGTACCCATACTATGTCATCTTGGTTAGGTTTAGAATCCCTTGATTTCAAGTTATGAGTAATTTATATAATAATAATAGTAGCAGTAATAAATTCAATTTGCACAAAAATTAAAATATAAGATAAGATTGATCGCGACCGTCAAGAAAGAGTATGGGGAGAGAGGAAAGAATTAATCGAAGAGAAATAAGCGAGATTCGAATTCAGATTCTTGGTATCATTGCGCCGCCAAACTTTAATATAAATAGTAATTTAAAAAGCCCAAATCGTAATATTCCATTCGTCTATCATTCGTACATTCACGTTACGAAACATTTTGGACGAATGCGAATATTACAATCTAGTAACGATTCTTACTATATCATCTCTAGGGCACAAGGGTAACGTGGTTTCCGCAAGATTCTAGTAAAGTGAGCCCCAGGGATTATTATTATTATTACATAAGCTCAAAACAGTTTCAGCTGTTGCACGCACGCATGCGTGCAAAGCCTTCCAAGAATGATCCTCCCTTTCTTTGAAGTAAAATGATGCAGCCAAAAAAAGAGACAAAAAGAGCTTCATATATGCAATCTAACGGCTCGATCAAATAATGATCAACACATCTGGCCTTTGACAGCTACGGGAAAATCATCGACGAGATTAGATTGAATGACCCAAAAGATTGCACCATTTTTTAGTAAAAAAAAGAAAAAGGTTGGATCCAAAGTTCCAAAAAGATATCTGTAGGATGCAAACAAGTTGGTCATTCAACTGGTTGCAAGGCCATGGACATCATCACAGCCTATGCTCATTCTAACATGGATAGTAAGTATAGATTGAATCATAAGCATTTTGTCAATAAGCACAACTCAGATATCGTCATACCATTTCAAGTCCTCTTCTGTTTCTGCTGTTCGATTGGTCCTTCTGTCTGATTCATGCCCCGGAGTATACAAGAGGGTCGTGATGATGGTCAGCAGCTTGACATCTTTATAGTGGTTGATAAGTTTGACGAGCGATTCGTCTCCAATGATTGATGATATACAGCTCTTTGGTTTTGATCCTCTTTGGCTCTGATTCACATTTTGCTCTTCCCCCAAGTCAATTGGGTGGTTAGCCCACTAAGATATAATATCTCTCTTCCTCTTTGACAAAATATCCCCATTATCTGTTTCTATTGCTCAGCCGTACTGAAAACTGTGTGTAGAATGAAGGTAATAAATATGCAAGAAACAATACTGCTACACGTTGAATCACTCATCTACCTTAATTGTAATCCGTTAATTCCCAGAAGACATGAAGAAGCTCCTTTTACTGTACACTCAATGCAATGCTCCATGCACCGAGCTAGCACTCTGGAGGCCTATCTTGTGGTTATTTCCCAATCCTCCACTCGGAAAAAGCACCAATCTTTATGCTTGTTCCATTAAGTGACGTTGTGTCTCCCTCAATCGATCTGTGATCTCATGGAAGCTTGGACGTTGCCTGGAATCACTGTATGCAAAAGAAAACAAGATGGTTTTTAAGTTAAAAAGATGAGGCAATCAGCTTCGAGATAGTTCTCATCCCTGTTACATACCTGTGACAGCAGTCGTTAATCAAGCTAGCCCAGTTTTGATCTAAATCATCTGGCACTTGCAACTTCTGGTTCATGAATCCTACAGCACCGACCACCTGAAGCGAGAAAACATGGACACTATGGAGTGAGCTGTGTTCATACACTTGTTATATATATTGCCGCACAGCTTAAATTGTTTTTGCATTACTCTCACAAGCAAATTGTTTTGCCTGTTTTGTGTCTTCTTTTCTTTGCATTCTTTGTAATGGATATCATATATATTCCATGCACATTATCCGTTATGATCCTGAAGGGGAAATCAAACCCACCTGCATAGCATTAAGACTATCCCACGGTACCTTCTGCACTGCAAGTTCCCACAGAATAACACCAAAACTGTACACATCCGCTCTGCAGAATGACCATAAATATGGAGTTTTAAAAATAATGTCATAAAACCAGTAACTAGAATCTGATTTGAGACTTGCTAGGCTTACTTTTCATCTGAGGGTTCGTTCCGCAAAACTTCTGGAGCCATCCATTGGGGCTATAGAAGCTCAATTAATGAGAAACTTTTATTCATCTTCCAGGGTCGTTATTTTAACAACTCATAGATGTCACAAGCTAAAATGAAAATTTACTTACTGTGCCCCGTCCTGACTTCGTTGTCAAAAAGGTTGCATGCTTCATCCTTGAAAGGCCAAAATCTGCAACCTGAAGGAGAGGAGTGAAAGAAGAGCCCCTCTTAGCCAGCATAGAAATCTCAAAAAAGCATGGTCACAAATGGAGAACCAGAAAGTCCTAAGGAAAAACGGAAAAGGGTAAATAAATAGTTCCTTTTCAAAAAAAAAATATCAACCAAGAATACCTTGACTGTCCAGTTTTTGTCAACAAGAAGGTTTGAAGATTTCAGATCACGGTGAATGATGGGTGGATTACAATGATGAAGGTAGTTCATACCACGTGCCTGGTGTAAATAGCCCAAAATCAGTATTATCAAAATCAGCATTTTGTTGTTGCTCAGAAAGGAAGCAGCTTAAAAGCAACCAGATGACTCACAATGTCCAATGCCATGCGACATCGACGCTTCCAATCCATTCCTTGCGTGTTTCTATGAAGGAGACGAAACAAACTTCCCCTGAAATCAAAGCTTGACATGAGATTTAATGATATCTGGTGAAATTTTCAAAAGAAGATAAGGAACTGGAAAGCAATACCGTGGCAGGAACTCTGTTATAATCGATAGGTGAGATGGTGAGGACGTCACAGCTCCCATAAAAAGTACTATATTTGGATGCCTTAGTCTTTTCATAAGATATACCTATGGTTTCAACATAATGGAGGTCATCAAGTTTTAACGTTCACAAAACAGGAAGCACTATGGAAAAAAATAAACTGAATTCAATTCACCTCTTTTCTGAAGTCAGCTAGAAGATCTGGTGAATATTCCTGTTCTGTAAATATTTTTATAGCCACGTCCTGTAAATATGAGAGTCTCAAAGCATGACAGGCATAGCCAAATGAAGTCATAATTACAGAATCCTAAATAAAATATGACATACCGATCCAAACCACAGCCCATGAAAGACAGTCCCACAAGAGCCTGCGAATAAATTGATTATGAAATCCTTTTACTACCTCATTACTCTTATGATACATAAAAAGCGAAAAACTCAAAAATAACTTCAAGTTTTCTTTCTCCCCATATACCTCTCAAGTTTTTTCTAATTTCTTAGCCATCCATGGTGTACACCTGAAACAGTATATGGACCAGCTGAGTATCTATACAGTCAACTAACTCCCTGTTTCTAAAATATATGTGCTATTGAGAAATCATTTGACCTGTACCTTTGTTTCACGAGACAATGAAAACTCACAGGTATATGGGGAAATAAAGAAAAACTTAGCGTTATTTCAGAATCTTTCCCTCAATGAAAACTCAAATTTCAGAAGTTCAAAATTCACTCAGACCTTGTCCTATTTGTTCCCCGAGTATCAAGTCTTCCCAGGAAATCTCACAATCCAAAGAATCCAACTCACTTTCATTCTTCTGTAATGAACTGCTATTTACACTGCTAGCGCTACTATTACTATTGCTTGTACAAACGTGGGCCCAGTTCCAAGATCCAGGAGCATCAATTTCTGATTGCTCAAGAATATTTGTCATGTCTTGATGCTCTTCCTCTGCGATACTATTATCATTCTCAGTACTTATCCATTCATGATCTTCGGATGAAGCTTGTAACCATGGCTTCTTTTTCTTTGATATCCACGAGCTGAATGCCTTTAATCCTCCAACCTTTCTGCCTTCATTTTCATCTTCAAAATCCCCCTTGCTATCCTCCCTTTGATCTCTCCTTTTAGAAAGAGAAATCATGGGCAAACTATGGGATAAACCTGCAACCCATAACTCTGTTTTGGAACCAAATGCCTTCAATACTCCTGGTTTCTTCCCAGCACCATCTTCTTCATATTCACTTTGAGGGTCTGAGGCATGGATAGGCTTAAATGGCGACATGAAAGGTGATACGCTTCTAAAAACAGATCTTGGCGTACTGTTTCCACTTGAGTTGGGATAATTATCTGGCCTTTGATATTCTGGATTAAGGCCAATATTCCCAGCATCTGAACTCTGGCTACCTCCACTTCCTCCTTCAGATTCGACAGAATTGTCTCCCCTCTTCCAAGGTAACTTGGACGAAACTTTCGCAGAGACTTTGGAAGCCTTCAGACAAGCACAATAGTCAGTACAAGTTATACTTACATCATAGGAACAAGCATCGATAAGTAACTTGCATCAATATGTATCAGACATGATACCAAGTTTGTGAAGACTGTTGCCAATGGAAGATTCTTTGGCTGTGGACTCTCTGAATCATCGTCGAATGAAGTAGACCCGGCAGAAAATGATTGTGAATCATAAGAAACTTCAATTACTCCTAAGACTTTGCCATCATTAGCATAGAATGGGGAGTCTGTAACCATGGCCATAAACAGCTCTCCAGTCTTTTTTTTCAACGGTATTTGCCTTGTCCAACTTTGTCCATCTCTTATTCGGTCTGAAAGATTAACAACTTCATCATCTTCTTTGCCATCCACTGTCAATAACTCTTTTACATCACGACCTATCGCTTCTTCTTCTGAATACCCAAAGAGTGACTCTGCAGTGCGATTCCTGCATATGTTCAGGACAGTAATGTTGGGCAAAAGAAATTAATCGTGACATTATTGAGACATGCTGGAAATAGCACTTTGGTAAATAGTTTTGCTTCCATGAAGGAGAGCTGTGATATAACATAAGAAAATATAACAGGATAATGTTAGGATCCAATTCTCTCACCTGCAGGTAACCAGATTATCTAAACATCTAGAAGGTTACTATTTATAGCGGATATTAGGAGCACATTTTGATAACTAACCTGAAGATGTATGGCATTTTCCTTTGCATTTCATTACAAGAACGACTGATAATGTTGGCAACTGGAAGCATAACAATGAAAAGGCATGCTTCCTTTGTTCATAAATCTATAAGGCCATAAGTCCCTTTTGGCCACCTACTCTTCAGTAGAGAAACGATAATAGATTCTTTACCATCCACAAGGCGGCGCAATTTTGACATATGGGGACCAAATAGACACATCATCCTATATGTAATCCACAATCTAGGAAGGGGGATTACTACAAACTCCTTATGTGAATACTACATGAATCTATGGAACCTAATAGACATAGCATCTTGTATTTTTCTTGATGCACAACAAAAATAAGCACATATAGTAAATCAATATGACACTGAATTATCATGCCCATATAGTAAATCATCTTTCTTCTTGCAAATTCCATTATATGTTGAGCATACGAGAAGCTAGTGATATTCATAGTCCATTTGGACTTTGTTTGCATACCGTGCATACCTTCCTAATTGGTTTATGATGTCATGATGCTCTTGTACACACAACTTGAGTGAGCGAGCTAGAAAATGTGTATCTGCTTGATGGGAGCTAAGGATCATGGAGATAATAGGGTGTAGCTGAATACGCCCTATTATCATGGTCTAGAGAATAATAGAATTATTATTTTTGTTAACTGTAAAAAATGACTGAGAATGGAATCACTCTATCTGTTTCAACCTTATGATCAATGGTAGAATGTTTCGATGTAAAGCCAATTTCATCCGCTGTTTTCTTGTGAAGATGTTCAACCCATGAGCTAACCTGTTCTTCCATGATAATGTTATATAATTTGGCCAATAATTCAATAACTGGACGTCATGTTTTTATCTCTCTCTTTTGGATTGGTTTAATCCAATTCATGAGCCACTCTTCTAGAAAACTTCGTTTCATAGCTTGTTTCATGATAATTGCCATCCATTGCCGAGTTTGCAGACTTTATCTATTTCAAGAACTCGGATTTCTTGAAGGTTGTATCTGCCACTTTGCCATTAGACATTGTTCGCACGTAGCTTATACATATTGTTCAGTCTCTTTAATGGTGAGTTCACCAATTGTATCTTCCTTTTTGCTCTTGAGCTGTCTCCAGGCTAATAATGGTGGAAGTTTTAACGATTGTGTTTTCTTCCTTTCTTGCATTTCATAATATTGTCTCTTCCTCATCCTCACTATTCATTGACATTAATGCAATTATAGAACTTTTACATATCAAACTTTTACAAGATTGATCATTTTGACATGAGCCTTGAATTCCTCATCAAACCAAGCATTGCATGGGAAACCACGTGTGGATTATAATTAAATATTGGCTAAATGGAGGATAGGAGATGGCCTATGAATGAGACAAAGCATGATTACTAGTACGAGTGATGGCATGCTACTCGATAGAGAGAATAACCCGTAAAGAGGAAGCATTCCCTTAAGGAAACTCTAAAAGACCTTACGAACTGTGTGTTTTTCAGGGAATGGTGGAGAGAAATCCTTAAGAGGAAGCTAGGTTCGTGTTGAGTCCAATAATCCGATAACAAACAGTTCTTGTAGGATATAGAATCACAATTCTCCAAAGAAAAAAATGAAGGGAAGGACAGATGGATGGATGTGTGTACCAGTATGTGATCTCTCCGGAGAAACGGAACATGTAGACAGCTTGTCCCATGGATTGCAATATATTGAGATGAAGATTATCCGGAAGCCCTGCATTCTCCTCCTTCCAAACTGTCTCATTTCCATGTTGAACGTCATCATTGAGACCTGTAAAATCCGCTCCATTGCATTCATCTGATGTTGTCGTCACTATCTCGGCCTCATTAACTGTAGGTAATGATGCCACTGTCTCCATCTGAGCTTTAGCAAATGATGAGGAGGACGAGGATGCCGATGCCGATGATGAAGATGTCTTTGATGGTGATGATGATGTCGTCGTCGTCGTCGTCGTCGTCTTTGTAGGTGATGACATCAGAGTGACCGAGTGTGGCATTGATGCCTCCATGGATGAATTGCGCATCCTGGTCCGAATCCCAGACAAAGAGAATCTCTGAAAAGGCCTCGTCAAGGACTCCATTGCTGAAGAAGAAGAAGATGATGATGATGACGATGATGATAACGATGACGATGACGATGACGATGACGATGATGATGATGATGACGACGGCGACAACGACGATGATAATGATGATGATGATGACGACGGCGACGACGACGACGACGATGATGGTGAGGAGGAGGAGGGGGGGGAGGAGGAGGAAAATGATGTAGCGGAAGAAGAAAACGGGATAGAGGACGGGAAATGGCGTCTGAAGAGCTGTGGAGAGAGGGAACGAGGTCTTCCTTGTTTGGGATACGATGAAGACGGCGTTGAGGATCGGGAGGAAGATCGAAGAGATGGATTAGCAGAAGCAGTAGAAGCAGTAGCATCACCGGCGGAGGAGGAGGAGGAGGAATGATCGTGGAGATCCAAGACGATGCGAGACATCTCCGATTGCAAGAGGGCCTGATTCGCTTCCAGCTCGGCGATGCGCTGCAAGAGGAGAGAAGCAGCAGGGTGAGGAGGCGAAGGGGAAGAAGCCATGGACGGAGAGAGAGAGACCGACAGACAGAGAATCGATGTTCCTCGTCTTCTTCTTTCTTCTTCTTCTTCTTCTTCGTCGTCGTCGTCTTCTTCTTCTTCTTTCTTTCTTCTTCTTCTTCTTCTTCTTCTTCTTCTTCTTCTTCTAGACGACACTGTACCGTATCCGTATATGAACCGTATACATACGTACATGAACGTATGTGCATCTACAAACGCATTGGTATACATGTGTGTATACGTGTGTGTATACATGTGTGTACACGTGTGTGTATACGTGTGTGTATACGTGTGTGTATACATGTGTGTGTGTGTGTGTGTGTCTACATACGTATTGTGTCTATGCGTATGCGTGTAAACCTACCTGTATTCTTAGTATCCGTATCCGTATATGAATCGTATACATACGTACATGAACGTATGTGCATCTACAAACGCATTTGTATACGTGTGTGTATACGTGTGTGTATACGTGTGTGTATACACATGTGTGTATACATGTGTGTGTGTGTGTGTGTGTGCGTGTGTGTCTACATACGTATTGTGTATATGCGTATGCGTGTACGCATACGTGTATTCGCAGTATGCGTATGCGTACACCTTTGTCGATCCCGTCTCGACCCAACCCTACCGGTTACAGTTTAGGGTTTAGGGTTTAGGAATAATGGCTTAAGGATTAGGGATTAGGGATTATGGATTACAGATTTGGAACTAGGGTTTAAGGTCTAGGGTTAGGGTTTAGGGTTTAGGGTTTAGGGTTAGGGTTTAGGGTTTAGGGATTAGGGTAAGGGATTGTGGATTAGGGATTAGGGATTAGGGATTAGGGCTTAGGAACTAGGGTTTAAGGTTTAGGGTTAGGGTTTAGGGTTTAGGGATTAGGGTTAGGGATTGTGGATTAGGGGTTAGGGATTAGGGATTCGGAACTAGGGTTTAAGATTTAGGGTTAGGGATTGTGGATTAAGGATTAGGGATTCGGAACCAGGGTTTAAGATTTAGGGTTAGGGATTAGGGTTTAGGGTTTAGGGTTTAGGGTTCACATAGTTAGATTAGAAGCTCGATCTTCTTCGGCTAATGTTATAGCCAAATCGAGCAATGAGAGAGCATCTGATTTTCCATCCGATGATGGCTCCGATGGACCATTTCAGCGCACGGAGATTCGTTGGTATTGTCGCTTACTTGCTTCCCGTACGTAAACCCCGTAAAACCCTAAACCCTAAAGCTAACTCCGGAAACCCAGAACTCCTGTGCAGAAGAAGAAGAAGAGTACATACTGTTGGGCTACTGGGCAAGGGAATCTATGTCCACAGAGAGGCTGGGGACACAGCAAGCATATCCTTTTGCGGAGAGATGTCGAGTTATAGGAGAGAATCTAGACACCTTCGGAGCGCACTTTACTTTCGAGGCCGGCTACTGGCTACTGCCTCTTCCGCAGCCTAATTACCGAAAGACCTGTGCTCTGTTAAGTTTTAAGCCTCTCTGCATCAGAAGTTATACTGGTTTCGTCCCGAGGGCTTTGTTATAGTTATATACCCAGTATCATGGATCCTGTAGAGCCCTTCTACCGCTTTTGCTAATTGATCTGTTGCCATCCTCCACGTAAACTGTAAAAACCCCCTTTTTTTTCCCTTGCTAGTTTTAGCTGTGGAAATTCTCCTAATAAGAATGCAACCAAGCTCTAAGCTGGCATCGCTAACAGACACAGAAGATTGAATCAGCTCTAGACAGCATAATCACTTAGGTCATTAAATCGCTTTTGGCAGTTTCTTTGCAAGTACGTTTAAGCGGCCACGCTCCTCCCTACAATCATTCGCCACTACCGATCATCAACAAATCGATCGGATCGATCATCTCTCCTTTTGCGTGGAATGATTTCCATCATTTTCCCCGACTTTGTCTCTAATCCCTTTTTTTTCCGCGTTGTGGAAAGTCGATGGTCATTGTCTTGGCTTGAGAACCAGGGCATCTAAAAGATCTCCACACACCATGCCTAACACACCGAAAGGAAGAAGAGAAAGTCCATCTCATCATTCTCTTGATCATTCATCTCAAGTCAGGTGGTTGTAGATTTTAGGCTTGTCGATTTGTTCCTATGTGTATCTTCCCAACTCTTCCCATTTTGTTTTCTCAATATATATCTTGAAACAATCTTTGTTTTCTAAATTTGTTATACCCTACAAATCGATGTAAATCGAAGTCTTTCTTAAATTGATGCCAATTAATTACACCTACAAATTCATGTAATCATGCTAATCAGACTATGTTCGCGACTCTTCCATCCACACATATATATATATATCTTGAAACAATCTTTGTTTTCTCATTTTGCTATACATACAAATCAATGTAGCTGTAGACTTTCTTAAATCGATTTCAAGTAATTACATCTACGAATTCATGTAATTGTGCTAATCAGACTATGTTCTTGACTCTTCCATCTAAATATATAGCTTGAAACAATTTTTGTTTTCTCAATTTGTTATACCTACAAATCAATGTAATTGCAGTCTTTCTTAAATCGATGTCAAGTAATTACACCTACGAATTCATGTGATTGTGCTAATCAGACTATGTTCCCAACTCTTCCATCCACATATATATCATGAAACAATCTTTGTTTTCTCAATTGCTATACCGACAAATCGACATTATTGTAGTCTTTCTTAAATCGATGTCAAGTAGTTACACCCACAAAATCATGTGATTGAGCTCATCAGACTAAACGATGCTTGGAAACGTGCAAATCATATATATTTGGACATGTGACCACCATCATTGAATCACACGCGTTTAACTCATATCAGCCCATAAAACGGGTGTGATAAGAGAGGGTGATCTACCATTAGCATCACGGACCACGCATCTTACCAAAGTCAGACTTCAAATGCCTGTAGAACACCCTTTCGAAGTCACCCAAACTTTTTCCAAAAGGCGCCCAAACACTCGCGCACACGTTGCACAGCTACCCTTCAAGTAAATCTTCATCATCAATCTGCTTGAGACAAACCATGAGGCTCCATTGAGAAAAAAAAGAAAAACAATGTGCCAGCTGATGTGATGTTTACTATGTAAAAGATATTTGAAATTTCGACAATACGGCAAAGCAGCAACACAAAGCAGCATCAACTTTTATACAGACTTTCTATGGGTATCCACTCGTCTAGCCAATTATCTCTGTTTTCTGTTCATTGAATGGAGAAGGGGTTTCGTAAAGCTGAACATGTGAATACTATGCACACACATATGCTTACACCAATTCAAAAATCGCACTAACAGTTGGATGGATTCACTGACTGACTATGCATTATTTACGAATTATATGAGCTTAACATGTTGATAATGGCTTTCAATTTTACTCAAAAGAACACACATCCACATACAGCTCTCGATTTCTGGCTTCTCTGAGGTTACATTTCCTACACGTACCAAGTTCCGGCGCTCAACCGAAAGTTCCCGAGATTCGATCCACGAAGTCCTCAAGACTACTGAAGAGTTTTCCGATATTAAGTACTGGAGCTTGATTAGCAGGCGGAGATTTTGAATCGACTGTGTCGTCCTCTTTTATGTAGCATCCTGTGCATGTAATTGATTGATAAGATGGATCAATAAATTATTACCATCTTTCTCAATAAGGATGACTGCAACATTCTGATGTGATAACACAATTTTCCATGTCTAGGGTATATACCCATTTCTTCCTCAAAGTGTTCGCAACTATGATATCTATGAGATCTTTTAATGACTCGTCCATCTAACCGTAAACCTCACCAATATCATTAATGTACTACATGTTCCTTTCACTGTTGGCTCAATGGCTGACACTTTTAGCATTGAAAATCATAAATTTAAGAGAGCCCAGGTTCCAGCCTGTCCCATCTAATATAGCAGACTTGACTTGCCCACAGACATATGCCCATTCCATGCCTAAAAATAAATTATGTTTGGAGAGCATGAAGGAAAACATATTAAGGTTAGTGGCTTTGCATCCAACTATTAAAATGGAAATTATTAGAATAGTTGAGAAACGCACCAGCTTCTTTGAATACGAGAAGGATCTGCTTTCTCACATCCATTACAACTGGCAAAAAGGTTTCCTCGTCAATCATCAAATGCCTCAGGGATTCTACAACGTGATCAGCTATCTGATCTTTTTCATATTTCTTGGAGCCCATGATTGCTGTTTTCGAATCAACGCATAGCTCTGGTGACAGTGGAACTGCCTTGTCAAATATATGCTCTTGCTTAGCTAGGTCAAGCTCATCCATTTCCTTTACACGTGATTAGAGGTATCAATGATTAGACATTACATCTTACATAAAACATGTCCTGATTTGTATGGAAAACAAACGCAAGTATTTCGTTTTGCTTGTACAAGGTCTTATACCTTAACAAGTTCTTGCATGTGCTTGAAAAGCCCTAGATTCTTGGTTTGGGCCTCAAGAACTAAGGGCAAGACATCAGAGATGTTGTCAATATTCATTAGATCCTGAACATTTGCAAAGCCTTTGATCTCAACCCACTTTCTGTAGTTGTCTCCTGCTCGACTGCGCTTCGCATAATGAGTCTTTGTAATAGATCTCAAATTTTTACATCCACTCTTTCTCATTTTCTGCTCCAAGAAAACGACCTCAGTTAATCATCCATAAATGCTTCACGAAACATCATATACCATTCCAAGGGGCAAGAAGATAAAATATTCATTATGAAATACCAAATCTAGAGTGAAATTATGATCAAAAGTTGCAAAAATTCACTTCCATAGGCCAAACTCAAGTGTTCATTGTTCTTGCTCGCTAACTTATATTTTGATAGAAGAATCAGAAAGTAAATGAGGCCAAAAAAATTTTGGTACACATTGAATATATTTCTATTTAGAATTTTAGTTTAAGACCTATCAGTTCACTCCAGACTACTCAGTTTCTACTTGCTTGGACTTTGTTATATTGAACTGGACACTGGCAGACTTCTAAATTTATATGCATATTCAGCATTTCTGAGGCACCGATGAAGTTAAATTTAGTGTCTATGCGTTACTATCTACGAGGGTCTAGTCATAACAAGCGGCCCATGGCAAAGTTGAAACACAGAACATATTTTTATCTTTAGAGCAAGCATTCTGAAGTACCTACTCTAAAATTGATCATTTTATAAATTTTAACATGCATATTATATACCAAGAATTTTGCAATCATAGGGGGAAAGACAGAAAGGAAAACATATCAACAAGAAATAACCTACACCCATCAGAAATGTTTTCTTCGTTTTTGAGAGTGCCGTCTTTGGCTGATCATCTTCAATAGCTTCACTTTCAGAGATAGATAACTGGCTTCGTCCTAACTCTTTTATGGGAAATGATTCTTGTGTTGTCCATCCCTTCATTGACACCCATTGCAAATATATATCCTTAAAATCAGCCATCTCCATGAGATCTAGCAAGGTAAACAAATTATTCATCTCAGACATAATGCATAACTTGAATATAGCAGTTAGGTGCCTGTGTTAAATACAATAGAGAAGACACCAAAATATCTCTACTTACTGGAATACCTTGAGATTCCAAAACATACTTGATCACTTCATGACTTGTAAATGGAAGTCAAAAGTCATGGTTTTCGATAAATGGAACTACATATCGTTATTATTGAACAAAACAACTTCAATACCCCTAAGTTTTCAACATTTTCTAAATTGCCCCTCAGTAGTGATGACTGTGATTGAAAAGATGGAAACTACAATATTTCATTATGAAAGACACTAGAATGCCTTAAGTTCTCAGATACTCATCAAAGAGGCAATCTGATCAAATTTTGAAACTTAAAAATCGTCCAAGTGAATATCCAAAAAACTAAGCAGCATTCTTCATGACTATCCTTATGTCAGAAACCAGAACAGTAAAAAAAGGTTGGTTCAAGTGCATGTGAGAAAACATGCCTGATATTGCATCATGATGTTGGTTTCTATCCGTGTACATTGCGTTCATGTTTAAAAGACATTCTCGGATACCATCTTCCCAGCGTCGAAGCTCTTTGCTTAATCTTTTATAAACATTAGTATAAAACTGCAGTTCTTGTGTAAGCTGAGACATTTTATCCTTTAACATCTTCACATGTCCTTGAACAATATTTTTTTCTACTGTCGCCTGTGCATTAATAGAGTTCATTTTCAGCAATTAAGCTTGGCTTCAAATTCCATGATACAGAGTGATATGATCTCCAGGGACATCTCGAAATTCTTTCTAATCCTACATATAATGCTGATTCAAAATGTTGCTCTCAGGGCCCAACATTTTGATCATGAAAAATACCAGATGAATCTTCATCCTACCGTTTCAATCCTATCCTCATTTTGGTTTTATGGAGTACATTGTGTCATCTATATTAAGACGCTATTGGAAATTACACGACTTCTGAAACAAAAGGATGATTATATATCTATGTGTATAACACTCTTGCCATATCAAGTGTGAGATTTGTCTGGAAGAAGGTGCACATGCAACAGATCTCTAAGGAAAGATAAATACAAGACAGATAGTATTCTAAACGAAACAGCGCAAACAATTCAATCACTTTCTTGGCCATGAAATAGACTATATAGATCTTCGCCATACCTTTTGAATCCTATCCTCGTTTTGTTGGATATGAATCTGGGTTGTTACATGCTTTTCCCAAACAGCCATGCACCCACCCATTTTCTTCTTTGCATCCATTTTATGTAATTTCGTGTCATGTATCATAGCCTCTAAACCTTGTGCTCTTCGGGTTTCTTCCTCAATGAGCCCTGTATATCTGTTTGCTTCATACATAAGCTTAGCCAATTGCTTTCCGTAATCCTGTGAAATCGTCTATGCATCATTCAGAAAAATGGATAAACATCAAAACAACTTTATCATGTTGGGTATTTTCTAGAATCATCATGTCAAATCCTTATTGTAAAGACAAATTAAGGAAAATCCAGAACTTTCTCTTCATTTCCCCAAATTTGCCTACATTTCATTATTTCCCCTTGCGCACCTGCTCAACCATCAGAACAAGCCAAAACAGGAACGAATCAATCACGTAACTGATTGTGTATTTTCTGGAGAGAGATTGACCAAGCACATTGCATGTAACACGAAAAACACATTGGCATCCCAGAAAATAGGGAGAAAAACTTGACAGTGTTAGGGTAACTTTGCCATTCCTTTCTTTGAGAAATCATAAACACTCCTACATAAACACATTGCATGTAACACGAAAAACACATTGGCATCCCAGAAAATAGGGAGAAAAACTTGACAGTGTTAGGGTAACTTTGCCATTCCTCTCTTTGAGAAATCAATTACCTTGTAGAGGAGGTATTGCATGGAAAGCACTCCTACTTCATAGGGGGGATATTGAGGTAATCTACCAGACACAACGAAACAGAATTTGTTCAATGTGAAGACGGATTACTGTGATTGTGTATGTATTGATGGTTTGTTGAAGCGCAAAGTTATCAGATTTCAGATTGTCGAGCGATGCTTGTTGTCGCCTCATCAAGCATTCAGCATCTATATGATAGAACCTCTTTGATTTTTCCATTTTTCTGAAGTCATGATGAATAGCTTGCAACTGTTCCAAGAATCCGTAAATTGTGCAGGTTAGATGTGTAATCAATAGGATGTGACAGAATAGTTGTTATGCAAGCTGATATGTAGAATGTTTGTATGCAAAATAAACTAAAAACATTTGTACAGGAATCTTCACACTAACAAACATAATGGTAAATGCTTACTTTTGGAAATTCACACAGCAAGGATCTTAGTGCAAGCAGTCATCAAAGGTTCGAGAAATGGAAGCTGATGACCTCCAAATGATGAGAATTTTGATTTACATGTTGTGGCTACCTCAAAAAGGTGTCATTTTTACATCATTTTATTTTCAAAACATTTGCACTAAGATCTTTGCATCATAAATATTTTAAGGAAGCATGTACAGTCATGTTTCTATATTTTGTAACGTTTTCTGAAGCGTTTTATGCATTCTGAAGACTTGTATGTTTTAGGTTGCCTACACCTTTATATGGGGAACAAAATCTTCAGCCGTGAAAGCGTGAATTTTTTCTCCATTCTGAAATTTTATCTTCATCTTTGAGAGGACAAATGTTGTCTATTAGATGAAAGATAAGATATTTCCGCATTGCATGCTCGAGAGTGCACACTGTGACTATGAGAGACATTTGATACCATACAAATTTTCGATGTGAGGAAGCATGGAATTTCGAGATGACACAAGAGATGGATAGAAAGAACACCTGCCCTAAGCACACATGCCTTTTTTCTATGAGTGAATGAATTTTCTTATTCTGGTATAAAGTTCTACCATCATGTTTGCAAGATGTTTTGGGCATTCTATTTTCGAGAATGCACACGGTAAGTATGAGAGAAATCCGTGCTAAGGAGTGTATCCATATGCATCATGTATAGCCATTGCAGGATTTTGGGAAACCGACTTCAATCGAAGAAAGCCTAACAATCCAGGTTTCATGCCAGAAAAATGGCGAAAAACAACATTTCCACCTTTTCCGATCCGCCATCAAAACAGACGGAATGGAGTGACCACGCACGAAAATCCAGTTACGATGCATAAACGGCTTAGAGATAAAAAAAAACAAAATGTAGCTCGCATCGAAATCCTGTGCCAGAAGAAGCTCTCTCACCCGGGCTGCATTCTTCCGCTGCTCCGGATGATCCTGGGATTCTCCATTCTCCTCCTCCGCCTCCTGGTTACCGCAATTGGAATCTACGAAAGGGAACTCGTCGTCCATTGCCTTCACCTTGGCGAGCGAAGGATCAACTCAGAAGAAGAAGAAGAAGAAGAAGAAGAAGAAGAAGACGAAATGGAAGCGTTCTGAATCACGCGCCATTTCTTCTTCGCCTTTTGACTTTGCAATTTTCCTTTCATTTTTTGAAATTTCACACATGCCCCTCTCATATATTTATTTATTTATTTATATTTATATTTATTTATATTTATTTATATTTATTTATATTTAT
>JBBBWG010032653.1:23531-41675 GCA_037176905.1 Azolla pinnata
TATTTATATTTATTTATATTTATATTTATTTATTTATATTTATATTTATTTATTTATTTGTTTGTTTATTTATTTTTATTTATTTATTTTTATTTATTTATTTTTATTTATTTATTTGTTTATTTGTTTAGTTATATTTGTTTGTTTGTTTATTTGTTTATTTATTTAGTTTTATTTATTTATTTATATTTAGTTGTTTTTATTTATTTATATTTATTGTTTATTTATACTTATTTGTTTATTTATACTTATTTGTTTATTTATACTTATTTGTTTATTTATATTTATTCGTTTATTTATATTTATTTGTTTATTTATATTTATTTGTTTATTTATATTTATTTGTTTATTTATATTTATTTGTTTATTTATATTTATTTTTTATTTATATTTATTTTTTATTTATATTTATTTGTTTATTTATATTTATTTGTTTATTTATATTTTTTGTTTATTTCTATTAATTGCAATATTAAAGAGAAGATTAGATAAAAGAGAATGGATTAAGGGTGATATGTGTGTATATATTTATTTATTTATTTATTTATTATTATTATTATTATTATTATTTCGTATAATTTGAGTTTAGGGTTTATCATAAACCCTGTTAACTATGATCAATAGTATTACGGATCTGCTAATGTCAATCAATATTAAAGAGAAGAATAGAGAAAAGAGAATTGATTAAGGGTGATGTGTGTGTGTGTGTATATATATATATATATTCGTATAATTCGAGTTTAGGGTTTATCATAAACCCTGTTAACTGTGATCCATAGTATTACGAATCTGCTAATGACATGCAATATTAAAGAGAAGATCAGAGAAAAGAGAATGGATTAAGGGTGATATATATATAGATATATATTCGTATAATTTGAGTTTTGGGTTTATCATAAGCCTTGTTAACTGTGATCAACAGTATTACGAATCTGCTAATGATGAGCAATATTAAAGAGAATATTAGAGAAAAGACAATAGCTTAAGGGTGATATATATATATATATATATTCATTTAATTCGGGTTTAGGGTTTATCATAAACCCTGTTAACTGTGATCAATAGTATTACGGATCTGCTAATGACGAGTAATATTAAAGAGAAGATTAGAGAAAAGAGAATGGATCAAGGGTGATATATATATAGATATATATTCGTATAGTTTGAGTTTTGGGTTTATCATAAGCCTTGTTAACTGTGATCAACAGTATTACGAATCTGCTAATGATGAGCAATATTAAAGAGAATATTAGAGAAAAGACAATAGCTTAAGGGTGATATATATATATATATATATTCATTTAATTCGGGTTTAGGGTTTATCATAAACCCTGTTAACTGTGATCAATAGTATTACGGATCTGCTAATGACGAGTAATATTAAAGAGAAGATTAGAGAAAAGAGAATGGATTAAGGGTGATATATATATTCAATAGAATGGATTTAACATTATCACACGTATCGCTTCTCTGAAGAGTGTGCAAACTTTCACATGTAGCCTCATTTTGTATTTTAACATCAACACACAAATCGCTTCTCTGAACAATGTATACAAAAGCTAAACTTTCACTGGGTAACATCATTATGCATTTTAACATTAACACACATATCACTTCTCTAAACAATGTGTACAAAGCTCCAAACATTCGCACATAACACTAAAAACTTTCACATGTAACCTCTATATTTCTGTGAACGATGTGCGAAAAATCTAGACTTCCACTTGTAATGCCATTCTATATTTTAACATTAACACACATATCACTTCTCTAAAGAATGTGTAACAAAAACTCCAAACTTTGGCATGTAACACTAAAAACTTTCGCATATAACCTCGCTCTATATTTCTACGAACAATCCGCAAAAAATCTAGACTTTCACTTGTAACATCGCTCTATATTTGAACATTAGCACACAGATTGCTTCTCTAAACAATGTGTAAAAAGCTCCAATCTTTTGGATATAATAGTAAAAGCTTTCACATATAAAAACCTCACTCTGTATTTCTATGAACAATGGGCAAAAAATCTAGACTCACTTTGTAACGTCATTCTGTAATTTTAACATTAACACCATAGATCGCTTCTCCGAACAATGCGTAAAAAGCTCCAAACTTTCCGTATATAACAGTAAAAACTTTCACATATCCAGGCTTTCAATTGTAACATCATTCTGCATTTTAACATTTAACACACAAATCGCTTCTCTAAATAATGTGTAAAAAGCTCCAAACTTTCGCATGTAGCAGTAAAAACTCTCACTCGCTCAATATGTTCAACATCAACACCAAAACCATTTCTCTGAACAATGCGCAAAAAAAATCTAGACTTTCATTGGTAACAATCGTTCAGCATTTTAACAATTAACACACACAGATCGCTCCTCTGAACAATGTGTAAAAAGCTCCAAACTTTCGCATGCAACAGTAAAAGCTTTCACTCGCTCTGTATTTTTTAACATCTAACACACAAAAAATCGCTTCTACGAACCATGTGCAAAAAAAATTCTAGACTTTCACTTGTAACATCATTCTACATTTTAACAATTAACACACACACCGATCGCTTCTCTGAACAATGCATAAAAAGCTCCAAACATTCGCATTTAACAGCAAAAACTTTCATTCGCTCTGTATTTTTTAACATCAACACACAAAAATCACTTTTGAGAACAATGCGCAAAAAAGATATAGACTTTCACTCATAACATCGTTCTGTATTTTAACAATCAACACACACCGATCGCTTCTTTGAACAATCCAAACATTCGCATGTAGCAGTAAAAACTTGCACTCGCTCTATATTTTTTAACATCAACACACACAAAAAAATCGCTTCGGAGAACAATGTGCAAAAAAAATAATTCTAGACTTTCACTCGTAACAATCATTATGTATTTTAACAATTAACACGCACGGATCGCTTCTCCGAACAATTCGTAAAAAGCTCCAAACATTCGCATTTAACAGCAAAAACTTGCACTCACTCTATATTTTTTAACATCAACACACAAAAAATCGCTTCGACAAACAAATATGCAAAAAAAAAAAAATAAAGACTTTCACTCGTAACAATCAACACACACAGATCACTTCTCTGAACAATGCGTAAAAAGCTCCAAACATTCGCATTTAACAGCAAAAACTTTCACTCGCTCTGTATTTCTTCACATCTAACACACAAAAAATCGCTTCGGAGAACAATGTGCAAAAAACAAAAAGATCTAGACTTTCACTCGTAACATCATTCTACATTTTAACAATTAACACATACACCAATCGCTTCTCTGAACAATGCATAAAAAGCTCCAAACATTCGCATTTAACAGCAAAAACTTTCAATCGCTTTGTATTTTTTTAACATCAACACACACAAAAAATCGCTTCGGAGAACAATGTGCAAAAAAAAAAATCTAGACTTTCACTCATAACATCATTCTACATTTTAACAATTAACACACACCGATCGCTTCTCTGAACAATGCGTAAAAAGCTCCAAACATTTGCATTCAACAACAAAAACTTCCACTCGCTCTATATTTTTTAACATCAACACACAAAAAATCGCTTCAGTGAACAATATGCAAAAAGAAAAATCTAGACTTTCACTCATAACAATCACTCGTAACATCGTTCTGTATTTTAACAATTAACACACACCGATCGCTTCTCCCAACAATGCATAAAAAGCTCCAAACATTCGCATTTAACAGTAAAAACTTTCACTCGCTTTGTATTTTTTAACATCAACACACACAAAAAATCGCTTCTACGAACAATGTGCAAAAAAAAACCTAGACTTTCACTTGTAACATCATTCTACATTTTAACAATCAACACACACACACCGATCGCTTCTCTGAACAATGCATAAAAAGCTCCAAACGTTCGGCATTTAACAGCAAAAACTTTCATTCGCTCTCAGTATTTTTACACTGAAAATCGCTTTTGTGAACAATGTGCAAAAACAAAAAAAAATCTAGACTTTCACCCGTAACATCATTCTACATTTTAACAATCAACACACACCGATCGCTTCTCCGAACAGTCCAAACATTCGCATGTAACAGTGAAAACTTCCACTCGCGCTGTATTTTCAACACACGCACAAAAAATCGCTTCGGAGAACGATGCGCGAAAGAAAAAATCCAGACTTTCACTCGTAACATCATTCTACATTTTAACAATCAACACACACACCAATCGCTTCTCTGAACAATGCATAAAAAGCTCCAAACATTCGGCATTTAACAGTAAAAACTTTCATTCGCTCTCTGTATTTTTACACAAAAAATCGCTTTTGTGAGCAATGTGCAAAAACAAAACAAAAAATCTAGACTTTCACTCGTACGATCATTCTATATTTTAACAATCAACAAACACCGATCGCTTCTCCGAACAATCCAAACATTCGCATGTAACAGCAAAAACTTCCACTCGCGCTGTATTTTCAACACATCAACACACACAAAAAATCGCTTCGGAGAACGATGCGCGAAAGAAAAAATCCAGACTTTCACTCGTAACATCATTCTACATTTTAACAATCAACACACACACCAATCGCTTCTCTGAACAATGCATAAAAAGCTCCAAACATTCGGCATTTAACAGTAAAAACTTTCATTCGCTCTCTGTATTTTTACACAAAAAATCGCTTTTGTGAGCAATGTGCAAAAACAAAACAAAAAATCTAGACTTTCACTCGTACGATCATTCTATATTTTAACAATCAACAAACACCGATCGCTTCTCCGAACAATCCAAACATTCGCATGTAACAACGAAAACTTCCACTCGCGCTGTATTTTCGACACATCAACACGCACAAAAAATCGCTTCGGAGAACGATGCGCGAAAGAAAAAAATCCAGACTTTCACTCGTAACATCATTCTACATTTTAACAATCAACACACGCACACACCGATCGCTTCTCCGAACAATGCATCAAAAGCTCCAAAACATTCGGCATTTAACTTAAAAAAACAGTGAAAACTTTCATTCCTCTCTCTGTATTTTTTTTTACACACAAAAAAATCGCTTCGGAGAACAATGTGCAAAAAACAAAACAAAAAATCGAGACTTTCTCACTCGTAACATCGTTCTTCGTCTGTTGTACTTCGTTCTCTGCAACTGCGCAGCGAAGAAGAAGACGACGAGGACGACGACGACAGACGACAGAAGGCGAGGAGGCGACGAGGACGAGGACGAGGAGGACGACGACGGAGGACGGGGTCCGAAGCAGGTCGAGCAGACGCAGGTGATCCCTCAGAATCGCGATACGGGAGGGGAGAATCTACGCCGCAGCAGCCTAATACCCCTTTCGGTGGGAAGCAGCCGTCGCCGCAGCCGCCCCCTATGGAGAGCGCTGCCTCCCGCTCCGATCTGCAGAGACTAGAGCGGAAGGTCGACGACGGCTCCGGCGACGTTGCTGCCTACTTTTCTCTCCTCCGCAAGTTCAAGCTTCGTCGGCCCGACAAAGTCGTCGTGCACGGATCTTCTCTCCTCAAAGACTCTGCTTCCCGCAGGAAGCTCGGCTCCGAAGGTTCGATCCGGGGCCTCCTTCCTCTCGTTGAAATCGGGAAGGTTCAAATTTCCGGCCGTAGAAAAATCATAGATTTGGACGAGAAGCTCTATTCTTTTCTTAAGAACGTACTGGATTTTCTGTTCTTGTGAAAGTTTAGAATGTGGCAAATTTCAAAATGCCTGTTTCAACAGGCATCCTCTTCATGCATGCTGTATGTGCTACTGTCGGTTGTTGGATCACAAAGCTAAATACATAAATGTTTATCTGTATCCTTGTAGTATGGACTGTATATGAACAAGTTGCTGTGGCCGCCATGGACTGCCACTGCCTAGATCTAGCCAAGGTATTTACAAGCAGCATTATGCCTTTTTCGTTCATGAGATTCAAAGAACTTTCAGCCTTTATAGCGTACTCAACTTTTGTTGTCGGCTTCAGACACTGATTCAAGCACTTTTTTCCAAATTTCCGGACAGTGCACGTGTAGGTATGTGGCATTATCTTGTTTCTGTCTGTAATAATGTTCGAGTGCCTGAAAAGATTGTTGTTATGGTGTTCTTAATCTGTGCCATAACTTGTGTTATCTTGTTTTTGATGATTATCACATTAGGCCGTCTTCAAGGCATGCTTTATGAAGCACAAGGGATTTGGCAAAAAGCCGATGAGGTTTACTCTGGCATCCTGGAAAAAAATCCTGCCGATGCGGTAATGCAGTAAGCCACTTTTTACATTCACCAAGAATCTCCCTTTTACTTAATGGAATGACTGTATGATGGGCTTTTCCAGCTTACATATAAAAGGAAAGTTTCCATGGCTAAGGCACAAGGTAATATAGCTGCTGTTGTGGAGTCCCTGAAACTATACCTGGACATGTGAGTTTTAATTAAGTGAATGTTTATTATGGTATTCTAATGTAGAAGATCCTGTCAACATTTTTGGAGGAACTACCAAATGTAATTTCCGTTGATACAGATTCATGGCAGACCACGATGCGTGGAGGGAGCTTGCTGAGACTTATGTATCTCTGCAGAAGTAGGTTTTCTAATCTCTCCTTTGTAAGAAATGCGGGCTCTTTTCCAATTTATTCCTTGAATTATGAACGATGTCTTCAAATAGAACACTTTACCCTTCTGAGCATATCAATTGTTTATGTATTTTGTTCCTGCCCTATTGTAGAATTTCAACATGAAAGGAGTAACACTATAGTACGAGCTTAGGTGATGAATGAACATGAAAGATGGAAACAAAATACTATGGTTTGCATCTTCCATATAGTCATATGACAAACGAAGACCAATAAACATTAATCTCGAGTATGTTGTGTGGAAACAAAGTTGGCCAAGCTTGCAAGATGAATTAAAATGCTCAGTTATTAGTATCATATTCATATGAGCTAAATTGGAGAACATGGCATTACTTGCTATCTGAAAATCATGATAGCAGGGCGGCATCCCACATCCTTCTTGATGCCTTTGCAGAATCTTGCGCTCAGTGTGTTCACAGCTACGTAGTTTGTCAGTTTGGAACTGATTATTATGTCCTTGATCTTGCTGATTTCACTTAAATTTGATTTAATTCAAGTCAATCATTACCATCGCTATAAAGTGAGAGCTCACTTCCTATCAATGCTGCCTGACAAAGGCCCGAGACATTTTACACTAGGATTAGCATAAGATCATACATTTGGTATGCATTCCAGTTGAGCAGACTCAGCAACGTGGGGAGTTTCATTCTGGATCCTGATCTTCTGCTCAGACTGTTTGTCTTCAGATCACAATTTTAATGCTTACTCGACCATGTGAAATGGAGTTTCAAATGCATGCTGTGAATGCAAGGAATGGGGACAATTTGGTCGAAGTTGTGTTATTTGGACACTGCAGATAAAATTGCTGACATATGCATGCAATGCCAGATCTATGGAATGAGGCACAGAAAATAGTGAACAATAAGAAGCATGCAGTGGTTGTTTCTTGCTCTTCTATCAAGGACAGGAAGACTTATATTGTCCATCTATGATTGCTAAAGAAAAATGAAGCTTGTCTGAGCAATACTGTTGTTATTAACACTCTAGTGACTACTACTTTGATTCCATTTTCAACTGTTAGACTTTGTGATAGACAATGAAATGCGTATGGTACTTCATTTCCCACATTAATCTTTGTCTGAGGCTCATGTTTTAGAAAGACAAGTTCGGTCAAGTCCAGAATTTTCTCTAGGATGGCTTTTTGGAAATCATGTTTGTCCAGAAATTCACGATTGATGTTTGTCAATGATACAGATGCAATGATTGAAGAAAGCATGTGATGCTGAGGTCTATGAAAGGAATCTTTACTCCTCAGCTAAGCAGGGATAAAGACTTACGTTGCCCAAGCTATGATTATTGAAGAAAAACAATGTTACAGTTGTGACCCTAGTGACCATACTGCCTGCATTCTCTGTGTATGACACCTGTGGTTGAAAAGTTAGTGCCACATTACATCCCAGATTAAGCAAAATGAAAATCTAAGCTACTAGAATGACAAGGTCAGCCAACAACTAGTATCTTTTATAAACTTCTCTTCAGAGATCAGAGAGCAAGTTTCCTCATACATTCACAATATAAATGTAGACTCATAGCAGGTCTTCATAGTTGCAAAGCAGTAATTTTGGTTCAGGCTTCATTTGCTTTTTATTAAAGAGGGAAACATATTTTTATCTAATATTTATAAAATAATTCTCCTGTATGAAAGAAGAAAGTTTTAAATATGACAATACTCTTTGTTTCAGATATAATCAGGCAGCATTCTGCTATGAGGAGCTAATAATGATGCAAACATCCAATGCAGCATGGCATTTGAAATATGCAGAGGCAAGCAAAAAGTTTAAGTTGAACCTGAATTCAAGTTCTGTGAAATGTTTGAATGAAAGCTTTATATGTGCTTTTTTCACATGTTTGTGTTTTGAAGGTGCAATACACGATTGGAGGCTTGGAAAACTTAAAAATAGCCAAGAAATACTATGCATCCGCTGTGAAATTAAGTGCGGGCAAGAATTTGCGAGCACTATATGGACTTTGTCTGGTAACTAAATATCTTTATGTAAGAAAAAAGAAAAGAGGAGAAAAAAACTAAGAAACCAAAAACCCTAACTTTCGCTTCTTTTTGACAGAGTTGTGCTGCGATAAGCCAGTCGAAAGTCCGAAACAAAGAGGAGGAAAGCACGGACCTCCAGCCATTGGCTACGGTAGTCATCATTAAAGAGTATCAAAGGAAATGCCCGAAGAAAGTTGCGCTCGTTACATCTGTTTTGGAGAAACTTAAATCATGAGAAGGGTGCTTAGGGCCTTGGAACACTGTGGGTTGGTCGCATTTTGTAACTTAGAAAACTAGAGGCTGGTTATTCATTGTTAGAAAGGTATAAGAGTGGAAATGCCCATGGATAAAACACAATGTTGCAAAAATTGAGTGGAAGAGTTTTTCTTTTCCCTGGTCACGCTAATAATTCTGGGGTAGAAGCGAGTTCTCTCAGTAATAGAAATGCATACAAGTTGGCCTGCCTAAGATTGAACCCCCCCTTTTTTTTCTTTTTTCTTTTGCATGCATTCTCATCTTTGATTATGATGCATATTTTCCTTTAATTTACTTGGCAGGGTGTGGTTCCTTTTGCTCTCCAAAGCAGAGTAACAGTTCTCCAGCTGTCCATTGGCTAAGAAATGCCCCTTAGAAATTATTCTCATATTGCAAACAGGTCTTTGTTGGTATCCATTTGATTGAATGATTCCCTGATATCTCCAAGGTAAATATGGACAGCACATCTGAAGAATTCATCAGTCTATCTGAAGAATTCATCAATAAGGTGAGGCTCTATGTCCAACTTAAATAAGATAAGAATGGGTAGAAATTGAAAACACAAGAAACATATGAGATTAAAGCCTGAAACCCTTCCACCAATGCTCCATCGTTGTTTCTTGCTAAATACTCAGTATTAAACTGTCCATTGGTGACAGGGAACTTGTTTCTTGCTAAGTACTCAACATTATCACAAACTTGAGCCCAAGATCAACCTATTTGATGGAACTTGGTATGTTCTTTGTGCATCCTTGCTTTATGTTATTGCTTGCTTGTCCATTCTTGGGTGATGTCCTCTTGGTCTTTTGTAGATATGGAATTGCTCTTTTAAGTGCTAATTCTGTATCTAACTACCCCTAGTTGTAATTCAGGCTACTTGTTTACATTGAACCAGAGTTCGAATCTTGTTGCAACTAAATTTCATTTCATATCTTTAGATACCTCGGTGGAGTGTAGGAGTTGAACTCATGACTTCTTGGGTTTCTTTTTGGAAATGGTAGTGATATACTATGGAAAACACATAACAATTGAAGGATTTATATAGAGATCCTATTACATCTTTATGAATCTAAAAGACCACTTAATGATGTGCTAACAAAACTAAGCGGCACAATGCTCTCTCTCTCTCTCTCTCTCTCTCTCTCTCTCTCTCTCTCTCTCTATAAAGGTTTGTGTATTTTTGTTATGGCCTTGTTGTTGTGAAGCATGCAATTAGCTCCTTTGTTGCAGAAGGTGATGTGGATGCCTAATCCAGTTGTTGTCTCGTTGCTAGTTTGGAAACACTATTGACCTTATCTTTGTATACATCTGATAGAACTAATCGAGTATTTGATTCACTCTTTTCCCTTTACATTCAAAAGTTTGTAAAAAGTGCATGATTAGAAAACCGCATCCCTGGCGCAATCAAATTTATTTATTTGTTCATTTTAAAGACCCTTACATTAGCATTGATGAATACCAAATGGCTACACAAATGGGCTGGCTATACAATTCGCACTCGCTACATGCTACTACTTACCGGTTAAACAAGGTTACTATGAGCTAGTTTACCTTCTGTTGAATTCGAGTATCTCTTCGTACATAGAAGATGTTTCTTCCAATTTCGATGTTCCCTCTGCAACTACATACTATCCTCGCAGAGTATTCGCACTGTCTCTCCATCTTATTAACATTTCCTCTAGTCCTTTCGAACATTCATCAAACCCTTTTGTTTTTTCCCACCCACCCCCCAAAGTTGCAAGTAAGTTACGAATCACAAAGCGATACCCGAGTTTGTGCTGCCGCACGATTCGAGTATCTCTTCTTCGTATATATATAGAAGATGTTTCTATTGCAAGAACAACAAAACAATATGCAAAACGATATATACGTCTTTTCTTTTCTTCTGATTTCCGACGTTACCTGTCCTCGCAGAATCATTCACAATTTCTCTCCAAATTGGCATTTCTTTTGATCAGACCCTCTTTCCTTTTTTTTGGTTTTTTTTCCCCCAAAGTTGCAAGCAGTGATGAATCATGATGAACCCTAATAAACATTATACAAAACGATCTATGTCTTTTCTTTTCTTCCGATTTCCGACGTTAACCGTCCTCGCAGAATCATTCACAATTTCTCTGCAGATTGGCATTTCTTTTGATCAAGACCCTCTTTCCTTCTTTTGGTTTTTTAACTTCCCCCAAAGTTGCAAGTAGTCATGAAATCATGATGGGATATGATGATAGCAAGCAAAGGGCGTTGCCCGGATTCGAACCCCCGACTGACTGACTGTCGTCTTCCATGGCGATGGATTCTCCGAAACAGACAGGTTTCGGCATCCTTCCGTGCCCGCAGCGCCTGTGTTTTTCTCTTCTTCAACATCCTTTCGGTGGCTTGATCGGTGCTTCATCTGCCTCAGGTGTGCGCTCGTTTCGTTTTCCTACCGCCTCTTTGTCTACTCTCATGTTTGGAGAGAGAGAGAGAGAGAGAGAGAGGGAGAGAGAGGCGGAGGGGAGAGAGAGAGAGGGAAAGAGGGAGAGGGAGAGGGAGAGAGAGGCGGAGGGGAGAGAGAGAGAGGGAGAGAGGGAGAGGGAGAGGGAGGGTTTCGGAGCTCAAATATGACCAATGGGATCAAAACTGAAGCCTTTCTGGTGCTACTCGGGGTAGTGATACTAGCCACAAACTTAACGGATTGAATGCTGTGATCGAAACTGATTGATCTGGTCATGAAACTGGAGTTTTTCTGGTGCTACTCGGGGTAGTGTTACCAGCCACAAACTTAACGGATCGAATGCTGCGATCGAAACTGATTGATCTGGTCATAAAACTGGAGTTTTTCTGGTACTACTCGGGGTAGTGTTACCAGCCACAAACTTAACGGATCGAATGCTGCAATTGAGACTGATTGGTCCGGTTATAGAACGAACTTTTTCTGGCGCTACTCCGGATAGTGAGTACCAGCCACAAACTTAGCGGATCGAATGCTGTGATTGAGACTGATTGATCTGGTCGTGCAAGGGATTGGTGTCAGAGAGAGAGAGGGAGAATGTGTGTGTGTGTGTGTGTTTTGTGTGATTATTTTGCTGGAATCCACATTTTTAATGTTTTTTCAAGAAGAAACAGAGGTGCATTAATTCTGTTTCTGTCGTCTTTTTCTAAAAATAGGCACATTTCTTCTAAATAAATGTGCTGGATTCATTGGCATGATGAGCGGACGACAAATTTAGGTTAATGAATGTCAGCTTTTGCTAAACTTCTAAATGCTTCAATCTATGGTTATGTGTAGGGAAAGGGCTTTCCCTTTCAAGCTCTTCAGTCTTAGAAAATGAATATTGTCAATCCTGTTGCTGTATTATGGGACATTGCAAGTTTCCATGTTCGTAAAGGTGTGAAGGAAGAGGATATGGCAGTGAATGTACGAACTTTCCTGCAACTCCATGGATTGATACGTGGACCTATTTCTGTATTTTCGGCATATGGAGATATGTCTAGTTTGACATCTAAGATGCGAAAAAGATGCCAAAACACATGAGTAAATCTTATTGATATACCTAATGGAAATAAGGGAGAATCACAGAAAGCAATCTTGGTGGATATGTGTCTTTTTGCACTTGATCAGCCACCCCCTTGTAACATAGTTTTGCTATCAAGTGATATTGACTTTGCTCCAGTATTGCACAAATTGGGGCATCTTGGCTATTCTTTATTCCTTATAACACCTAATATTTCCCGGCGATCTTCTGATCTTTATAATGCTTGTGCATTTGTATGGACTTGGTCATTCGTATTTAAGTTAGACTGTGTCAGTGATAATATTGATCGGACAGCTACGACATATCACCATTGCCCAAAAAGTGGGAGCATGAAGCTGACCCTATTTGTAAACCTAATCAGAAGAAGATTAAGAATGTGTCGAGCAAGGTGACCAGATCGTTAATAAAGAAGATTCGTTGGCTCAAATGCGAGGTGGATATCAGCACGCTCACAATCAAGGTGGATATCAGCACAAACAAAATCTGATCTTATTACCCAAAGCTCAGACTTCTTCAAGTGCTGATATGAAAAATATTATGAATGGCACCTCATCAAGAGGGAAATCAATAGAGAAGAAGCTGCATCACAATAAGATCCGGTCTCCTCTTAAGAATCTCACCAATGTACTTCATTGCCAATTTACTGATAATGAAAATGCTAAAAATAATTCTCTGAAAAAGCAACATTATGTTGATCCCCTAGGTGTAAAGAAGATGAATGTGAAGGATGAAGCTCGTGTGAATGATCAACCTATAGAAGAAAAGCCAGTCTGCAGGGATCATCTCGTCAATCAGAGTAGGTCTGGACATAAGCAGAAGTCTAGGAGCTGGGTAACTTGTAAATATATCTTGGCTGTGGAAAAAAGAAGAAAGAAAAGGAGAGACAATGGGGGTACCAATGATCCCAGTCAAGTTTTATGTGGGCATAAAACGGAGCAAGCTTATGATGGAAGGGGGACACATCTCCATTTGCAGAAAAGGAAGAGAAAGGCCCACTGCATGAAAGTAAGGCAAAAGTTTTGGTAATTTCTCGCTGCAGTACTGCTGTTCTATTCTGTACAGTGCTTTGTAAAAAGAAAAATTAATTGCTTACCAGGAGGTCTCTGATGGCATGCAAAGAGCAGGCAAATCCTCTGTGAGCAACAAAAAATCTTTCTCTTCTCCTGTTGCAGTGGAATCCAAGGGTGAACTTATATTGTACTCTTAATAATGGGAAGGAATTTACTTGCAAGTCTATTCAATCAATTGGCTCTACACACAGAAAACCCACATCTGCTGATATAACAAGAGCACAGGCTATGATCTCTGAAACGGAATATCGTAATGCAAAGATGGAAACAAGTCATTGTTGTCCTTATAGTTTCTGATTCTATAAAGGTGAACGAGGATCATCAAATGGAAAATTCGCATCTAACTACAGCAATTCCAGTCAACGATGTTGCTTCGAGCCAGTCTATGCACCTATACCCGTCTCAAAAAATGTCCCCAAGCTCGCTGATGGTGGATTTGTTTCAAAGAAGATGTTGCATTAGAACATGCGTAGTATGCCTATGGTGGCAGGAGAAAACATTTCTCAACTAGAGCCTGCTCGGAAAGTGTCTGCCTTAGACAATTCCATTGCATCTGTCACCCTGGATAAAGCTGGTGCCATGCCTTCTGATAGTATTTCAGAAAAGGAACTTTTGTGACAATGCCACCAAAGCTGAAAGCAGTCCCTTCTGTCCGGAGAAAGTCAGGCAATATTAAGGCTTGTAGGATTCAACTAGAAGAGATCGTGTGCAATTATAAACATGTTGCAATCACAAGGGAAACTTCTAAAACTCCAGGCCAAGCTTTGTGTGGACAAGCATGGATGCTTTAAAGTAAAAAAGGCATCACAACAAGAAGAATGAAAAGGTTGGGCAAGCGGGCTATTCTCAGAAAGTAACAAACAGTATGTTGTCTTCTGAAACACTTTGGGGAAAACAGTTCTGAAGTTTTGTCATTTCTCCCACTTTTTGTTTGCTACAGCCTACAGATATGTGCGAGTTAAAATCCTTAGAATTCGGGTAAGGTTCTGCCCAAGATTTTCCAATCAGTTCATGAAGTTCCAATTCAAAACTTGGGCCTTTAAAAAACGATCTGGTTAATATTGATCTAGATGTACATAGTATAATCAATATTTCTTAATACATAGTCCTTTGACGTGGGGTTAGTTATGTCGTTTTGTGTTGGCTTTTCCTTGACAAACGATCTCATTTCAGAGATTGACAGCATACTAGGAATTCTTATTTCAAAGCAGTAAGAAGATATGCTTCCTGTCAAAACGGTTTCATTTTCAGAAATTGACAGCATACGGGATTTCGGTTGTGTACAGTGTTTGCAAATGCAGTAAGATAAGAAGATTATGCTTCCTGGAAAACGATCTCATTTTCAGAAATTGACAGGAAACGGGAGTTCTCATTTCAAATGTTTTCAGTTGTGTACAGTGTTTGTAAAAGCAGTAAGATAAGAAGATATGCTTCCTGGTGAACGATCTCATTTTCAGAAATTGACAGCAGACGGGAATTCTCATTTCGAAGTTTTCAGTTGTGTACAGTGTTCGTAAAAGCAGTAAGATGAGAAGATATGCTTCCTGATATTTGAATTTATGTGGTGTATTTTGTGTTTTTTGCTCATCTAAATATGCTCTTCTAAAATTGTCTGGGCTTAAATTGGCAGGGTCTTGGTGTAATCTATGGTGGAAATTCTTTTTAATTTTCTGTCATACTTCCCATCTTCCCCCATGATTCGCACGGATCAATGGCCAATCAATAGTTTCTATTCCCCACCCTCCGAGTTTCCATCGATCAAATTTCATAGGGTATACCACAAGACATGTAGCAAGGTTTTGATCTGCCACTTCCCGTTCCCTAAATTGATTTCTGTCAGCTGCTGATGTTTTAAATTTCATCACTTTTTTAGGTAATATGGTAATTTGTCATGAGATGTGACTTGAAATTGGATCGCTTCCGTGTATCGTGATCCATTGCTACAGTCTTGGAATGAGTTGTTACATTCTACACGTAAGTTCCCGTCCCAAGTCAATTGATTATTCAATTTATATTTGGACCTGGTTTTGGATATGTGAGCATAACCCTGTCTAACTAACCTTAGAATGAGTGTGATAACATCTGAAAATGGTAGGTTTTGTTAGTTTACAATCTCAATCAAATACATGATTGAAATGTTTCATGGATGTTACTTGACAGAAAACATCAATGGAAACAAGCCGTGTAATGATTTGGCACTTTGGAAATTTTCTCACCACGCATGTACAGATTTGGGCCCATGTTGTGGCATGCCGGCCTGGTTTTACAATGCACTGCATGAATCATGTGATATTTTCAAAAGAGAGACCTGCAATATTGGCACACATGCTGTTGTGCTGGGCCTCGGAAGAATAGGTTGAAATGAAACCTCATTTATAAAATCAAAGGCCAACGAAGCACCAACACAAAAATTCAACTTTGTGATGGCATGTTGTGTGAAGAGAAACAGTTGATTCCATACAGAAATGGTGAGCAAACGATGCACATATGCTGTTGTTTAATAAAAAAATACCTGTTCATGCTAAATACTGGAAGTATGACCTTTTCTTGTCTTTTTTTCAGTGTCACTGTGCATTGGCATTAAACGACAAAGTTGTCGGAAAGCAGCAAGAAAGGAGGTGTAAAACAACATGCGTTGTCGATGCGGATGTACTGCTACGGTATCAGGGAAATGGAAATTCTTTGGGAAGGTCAGGGGACAAACAGAAAAGAAGGTTGAGATTCTTCTTGTTGTCAGTGCTAGAGAAAAGCTTCACATTTAGAGGTAAACAACCAATGTGCATGAAGGTGATGTCTAAATGAGAGGTATGCCGAATTGAACAATGAAATACGATGAACATGGAACAAAACATAAAGAGGATTCACAGAAGTCATGGTTGCAGAAAGAGAGGGAACATTGAAAACATCAAGATTGAACTGCAATTCTCCTTTCCTCTGAATTTATTTCAACTGTGGGTGGACCATGGAATCGATGCAGTGATGTCTAAATGAGAGGTATGCCGAATCGAACAAGGAAATAAGATGGACATGGAACAAAATATAAAGAGGATTCACAGAAGTCATGCTTGCAGAAAAAGAGAGGGAACTTTGAAACATCAAGATTGAAACTGCAATTCTCCTTTCCTCTGGATTTATTTCAACTGTGGGTGGACCATTGAATCGATGCTCTATATCTCCCTGAGGATAAGAGGAATCTACATAATTTCCGGAATCTCAAAGTGGCACCGCAATCTCGAATCATATATATCACAGAATTGCCCTTCTTGTAGGTTTTGTGATTGTTCAACATGCTGGTGATGCATTTGCTTCAACTACTTTTTCTTTTAGACCAGAAAAATTATGTGGCAATGCTTTCTTGTCGATTGTGCAAGAATCAGAAAAGGCACAACAAACAAAAGGTGTGGCCGAAGTTGTCGCTGTGATGGAGGTTTTCTTCAACCCACAACAACCAGGGATGCTCCAGATGTCAAAGGAGCTCGATCGGTATTATGCAATAAAAAAACTTCTGATTGTTTAACGTTATAGTCGTATGTCATTGCTGATCTCATTGACTTTCTTCTGCGGAACGTAGGGAGACACCGGAGCCAAGAGGTGGTTGGGGGAATGAGGCCTGAACAGGGACAAAGCCATCCTTTTGGAAATCGCGAAATTTCTCAGTTATGGAGCAAAGTTGAAGTGAAATGTTTTTGTTTTGATATTCCGATGATTTCTACAGCTTAAAGAGAGAGAGGGAGGGAGGATTAATGACTCTTCGAATTCGGGCCTTCGACAAAAGGTAGAAATTACATATTGAATCAGTGCAATTTGGCCCGAAAAGAAAGGTAATATGCTTGATGATGCTTTTCGCATTATTGTCGGTATGTGTCTGTCTATGTATGTTGTGTATACAAACAATTGCATGCTAGTTAGTTAGTGGCAAGCAAGAGCCATGATCGAGATTCGAGAAACAGATCTGGGGATTCATCCATATCCATTTTTTGGCCCATTTTTCCGTCGGAATCGGCCTATAACTGAAAAGAAAACAGAAGAAGTTGCCCTGTTTTCAATCATTTGGCCCACATATATACACATATGCACCATGATTGTGGGCCCTTGTATTGTACATACTCATACATTACATAATCTATGCTGCTGATTTTCCTGGTCTTTACTCCTGTCTCTTCTTTGCAAGTTGGCTTTGATTGAAGAACAAAAAGGAAAAAGGGAAACAGAAAAAAACTGAGCTTATATATATATATATACAGGTAACACAGCCCACTATGCTTTGTGGGCGAAATCGGTGAATGATTCTACTAAAGACTTTGTGTTCAGCTCTCTTTTCTGTTGGATTTCATTCAATCTTTTGGTTCATTTTGCCGCGATTATCTATACACGATTCTCCAGGATAGAGATAGGCTTTGATTAAATGAAATGCGATTAATTAGATGCTGATTCACAAAGAAGAAAGAGGGTTGATTAAGCGAATTGCGGTTCATCGGATTGCATGCTGATTTCGGCATTCATAGGATCGGAGATCGCGGGGGGAAGGGATCTTGGGCCGCAAAATATCTACACGGATTTCGATCTCATTATACAATGTAGTTCTTCCTTTTGAGAATGCATTTGGAAACTACTCACAAAAACTCTAATGTCGACCTTTATGTATGTATGTATGAATGTATGTATGTATGTATGTATGTATGTATGTATGTAAGCATGTGTGATGTATGTATGTA